>JAZDUH010000536.1:6622500-6745000 GCA_036419115.1 Scarus forsteni | reverse complement strand
GATCACATCTCCATAATCTAAAACTGACAGGAAGGTGGCTTCAATAATTTATTTTCTGCATGAAATAGGGAGCTTTGTTTTATGTCTGTATAAAAAGCCCAATTTTTGTCTTAATTTTGTGATAAGTGAACTGACGTGAGGTATAGGTGGGCGATATGGCAAAAATATCATTTCACGATTTTTTAAAAATAAAATCACGATCACGATTTTATCACAATTCTTTTTTACGTTGATTTTTCTAGACTAATTTGCATGTTTGACCATTTTTTCCCTATGTTTAACATAAATAAAACATGCAAAACCCTACAAGAAAAAAAAAGACAATTTAGGTCAAAGAAACTTTCTCAACAGGTTTTAATTTAAATAGTGCAGTTTTTATAAAAATATGCCATAAATATAAACATAAAAGTTAATGAACAACAATATCGCTTAAAGTGCAACAATTAAAAAAAATGTTATGTAACTGCAATGTCTATAACCTGAGTGAATAATACAGCTGCTTTAGAACAGATTTTTGTTCAGACATCTTCAAGCTTTTATCTCCTTTTCTCTTTCTGCCATGGCTTCACGCTACATAACCAAACAGGAGATCCCACCATGCACTGCGCGTAATGTGTTACGATTGACTTTGACACGATCGGGTGCGTGTCAAAGTCTCTGGGCCCACACAGACGATCTGACGATCTTTCTGCTTTATGAGATCATCCCCACATTATAATCCTTAACGATTTAATATCGTCATATCGCACACCCCTAACGTGAGGTTTTAACGTGATTTGTTGATCAAGCCAGATAGTAAGATATTTGTACTGAGTGCCTCTTGATCATGGGGCAGTAGAGTGATAAGTGTTCACAAAAAATGTAATCACATAATATAAAAGAATAAACTGTCAGTCTATAAACAAGCATTGTAATACTGAGGTAAAGAAAACCTTAGGCATGAACAGCCCTAAGAACTCTGACTCTTGTTTTCCCTTTCTGTTCTACCCTCTCCTTCCCTGTGGGATCAGACTGTCTGCATCCATCAAGTTAATTAAACAGAGTGTTCTATAATTAAGAGGAATTTTAATAGGCAAGCAGCAGGAAACAGGTCAGGATAGATTGCAGTGAAGTGCTGAATAAACATGGAAGAGAATGAAAGAGATTTAGTGAGTGAAGCCATCTCAAAGCTGGCTGGACAAGCTCTATATTAAATCACTAGCCACGTTATTGCTGTACAGTGTGTGCATGTGCGGGAGAATGGGTGTGTGTGCGCGTATGCATCTGTGTGTCTACATTCGATGCTTTGTACAAATGGTTATGATGATGTGTGAGCTTTAGGGTGTGGATCCATTGAGGGCAGCATGCACACACATTTTTCAGCATTCCCAGGAATCCCAGAGCTGCTGTATTCATTGATTTTGTGTGTTTCGTTTTAAAGTAACCAGCAGGGGGCATTGTTGTACGGTCTATTCGCTATGACAACTGCATCAAGGACAAGCTTGCCTGATATCTGGAGATGGGAAGATCCCAATTAAGTGTCCACCAAGATGTAAGCTATATGAGTTCACAAACACTGTCAGTTAGACTTCTTATATTTGATGAATATTTGTTGTAGTCAACACAAGTATTTGTCCCAAAATGGCAAAAGAAGCTCCTAAACACCTGCCCTCTAAAAAGAGTATAAAGCCCAGTGATGCAGACCAAGGAACAGATGGTGAGACAGCAGTTGATGACTCTGCAAGAGCTCAGCTCAAAACAGAAATAGCCTTTTCTCACACTCTCACATCTGTCTCTCTCCTGTCCATCTTCTCATGCACACAGTCAGTGTGACTGCATTTCACTGTAAGATTGTCTCCAACAGTGCTTAAACGTGACACATCAGAAAAAACTGAACTACAAGGCTCTCACTTCCTGCAGACTGTCAGAAACAAAGGAGTGCAGGGGGCTGTTGTAAAAGAATCTGATTTTGTAAAATGAGACTAGTCGAGACAAAGAGCCTCCGGGGTTCCAGTTGCAAGTCAGTGTGAGTGTGTGAGAGATGTCAGAAAGCTCTCAGGGCTTGCCGTGCATTAACAGAGCTTAAAAAACCCTATTTTTATGAAGATGTTTGAATAGAGCAGCTCAGATAATCAAAAACCACCAGTGTTTATATCTTATCTAAAATTGTAAGCTATTATAGTTATTTGTCTTTGTCAGCTTTATACAGATAAAAAATGAAAGCCAGTTCCATTGTACACACATTAGCTTTTTAAACATGATTGTAGATCAATTATTTTTCCTCTTCCCAGTGACTGATACAATTCCTAGAGGGAAAAAAAGGTAGAAAATGGTAGACTTTATATGCTTTTTTCCATTCCATGCTACCTTGACTCTCAATTTCTTAATGGAAAAATATCAGAGGGATGAGCACCAAAGCTTGTGTTCTCTCTGTCATGACATGAAAAGTGCTTAAAAGGTTCCCAGTCCAGGTGTGTTTGACTATTTACGGTGTCTTGTGTGTCAAGCCAGCATTTGATTTAACTGGAATATAATTGAAAAAAATTGGTCTCTGTAGAGGATCAGATGCAGCACTTTTTTCCTCCTCTCTGAAGACACTCTAATCTGAGAGGGCAGGAGGTGACAGGAGACTATGATAATGCCTGTGATGAGCAGAAAATGCACATGTAGGTGGATGCTGTACAGCTATTACATAATAAACCCCAGCGAGTAAAAATTGAGCACTTGCAAAGGCACTTTCTTTGAAGAGGTATAGTGCATTTGTCCTTGAACTGACAGTTTTATTAAAAAGTCTGAGGCTCCTCTGCTACCAAAACCCCTTCAAACATTCAAATCAAGGAAAGCTGATTTAGCAGGACATGATACTTTTAATACTTCTGAATTTAAGCAAAAGCCAACACAAATGAAATATTTGATAAACTTTAAGTTCCTATACAAAGGGGTAGTCAAGTTAGAACTGGGAAGGAGTGTTAATATTGTCCCAGGTTCTTTACAGAATGGATTTCTGGCACAGTTACCATCGGTCACCATTGTGCGCACAAAGGGTTAAAGCAATGCCATGAAGAAAACTGGAAGCATGTAGTTGCCAGCTAAAGAAAAGACTGATAAAAGAAACCCAAACAGAGTGATCTGTGGCAGACAACCAGTTTGAGTCCTATCTTCAGCATGTGGCTTTCTGATACTTAAAAAGCAAAGTAAAGCTGGCATACACTTAATCATGCATACACTGACTGAATGGCACATAATCCACCAAGTGGGTTAATTGTTTCCATTAAACAAAAGTAACTAGAAAGCAACACCATTCATTCCCCTTCATGTTTGATGTCTGCTAATAACAGCACTGAGTATGTTGGCATTGAACTGTGTCACTACTGAGCTTCAACACAAGAAATGTGATGAAATAGATTTACAAGGTTGATCTTAGCGCTGCAGCAGCTTAAGTTTTAGCTGTATTTTTAGGTGCTAGTAACATTTACACATTTTTTTCTCAGACAAAAGCATTCATTGTAATAAACTTAAAGCCTAACAGGAAATGTAATGCTTAACACAACCTTGAAGATAAACAAAACACATATTCATCTACAGCTGAAACTCTGAAAACTGATCTCACCATGGACTCATAAAAGCATCCTTCATGAATGTCATACGCACAACTTTATGTTTTATAGGAGGATGGTAGTAGTAGTGTTGAGAAATGTGGACAAATGCATGAGTACTTTTATTTTTGTAAATCTGATATAAAACTATTACCAAGCTTCAATCTACAGCCCAAAGTGTGATGGCCCAGTCAGCATCCTTTGGAACAGGAGGAAGTGGGAGCTACAAGCAGGAAGTAGACATGAGGTCACTGCTGGTACAAAGATTAGCATGGATGCTAACAGCTTCAGTAGCAGTTTTATCAGATCTGAACCGAATTACTTTAAATAATCACAACAATCCAAACTTTCTATAGTAAATATATTTTCAATCTACCTGTGACAGATAGTGGAGAGAGCTCATGCTCTGCTCTTTACACCATGACAGTAGTGCTTACCTACTACATCATCTGATTGGCCTGTAATGAATGTGACTGATGGAAAGATTTTCCAATCACCTGCCAGATATAATATTGAATGGGTCTGCCCAATCTCAAACATGGGCCTCTTTCCCAGATAGTCAAGTGAAATATATTTTGTTGGTGTGTCAGGTTATAAAACCATTTCCACAAAGACTGAAAAATTGCTGTGATATAGTATTGAGGAGTTCCATTTGTACTGAACAACAAAAAGGAAATGTATTTTAAATTTTGATGCAAAACAAGAATATTGATCATGAGTACTGCATGACAAAGTAAAGTATAAAAATATAAAAGTATACAAAATGGATTTAAAAAGTTGCCAGTGGTCGACACACTCTTAAATGGTTAAATTCCTCAAGTGATCAGTCATTCAGAGGCTCAGCAGTCTGGTTAAGATACTGTACCACTTAAAGCACTATACTGTAATAAAAACAAGTCTTCCAGTTTACTTCTTGCTGATATAAGATTGTGAAGACAAAGAAGCTACAGTATTTAAATATATAGCCCTGCCTCAATCTGTCAGTGAGTTAGAGCCATAGAAAGAGTAAGCTCTATTGAAATTACCCTCTCCAAGGCCTGCAGTATAATTACTGATAGCAGTGTAATTAGTTGAACATGGGGAGATAGTGCAGGCTATGTGAGAGTGAAAGAGATACTTTAAAGTGAGTGAGTGAGCGCAGAGTGAGGTCTCCATTTAATTAGCAGGACGGCCTGTGAGACAGATTGTTAAGTGAGGTCAGAATGTAAGATGGGATAAGTGAAGTAAGAGAAAAGATGGTTGCTAGAATTTTGCAGCAAGCAAAGGCATAGTAGAAAGAGACAGGGGAGAAGGAGGAGCTGAAGAAAGACAAATAGGCAATGTTAAATCCTAATGTTAAATCCTAATATGGGGACAGAGAGGGCAGAAACACAGAAGAATACCAATGTATAAATGCAGGAGAAAGGGGAAAAAGCCAGGAGGGGGTTATAAATCAGGTGGAGCAGTTAGTTGGTTCATGGCCATGGATAGAAACGCTATTCTAGTATTTATGGTTCATTTCAAGGGAGGGGAGCAGGCTTGAGAGAGGTACAATATAACATTAAGTACCAAATCAGTAGACTTGTCCTCCCAGGAGAATTGAGAATGGGCTTAGCTTTCAGTTCAAGGGGCTCAATGTAGAGCTACTGTCTAACTCATCCCAATGGACTGTTTTATTATAAAGGGCAAAAAACCACCCAGTAAAGGGCAGAAATCAAATCTCTCCTTGTCTCCTCACTTTCCACATTTTTAACCAGTCTACATAAATCTAATGGATTACATTGTATCGTCATGTGCATTTTACCTTATAATGTTCTATGATACATTTTCAATATCTGTATCATGATTCGGGTCTTTTCATGGCCAAAGAAAGGTAATGGCCACAACTATCACCTCTGCCAAGGAGGTTAAGTTGTTGCTGGCATTTGTTTCTTTGTTTTTGTTTGTTTTTTCAACAGGATTACTGAAAAAGTTCTGGATGGAATTTGATGTAATTATCATAGAAGGTTGGCAATGGCACAAGGGAGAAGTGATATGATTTTGGCGGTGAACTGAACATGGATGCAGAGCCAGGAGTTTTTTTAAGGATTTGTTAGCACTGAGAGTCTCAACACGTTTTTGACAGATTTTGATGACATTTTCAGAGAATATTGGACTCTGAACAAGAGAACAGTAATTTAAGCTTGGTGATTATCTGGATTCATGAATTTTTTTAAGGATCTGTTAAAAGTGCAGTTTTCCACACTTTTGTTTAAACTGGCCCAACAATATTGGAGATCCCTTGGCAGAGGTTTGTGTTCTCTGAGCTTTTCTTGTAAATATAAATGATGGTTGGTCAATTCAGAGAATATATCCATGTGGTTGACTGTTGAAAATACATTAAGAAACATATTATCTTCTTAGTGATATTTTAGATTTTTAACCCATAGAATATCTCTTTGTGAACACTGTAGAGTTATTTGTAAACCCAACTTTACTTGAGACACTTTCCCAGACACCTTTGCCAAATTATAGACAAATTACAGGTAAGTTATAAAATGTCAGGTCATGTCTTCTCTGACTGTCACAAGTCGATGTGTCCTTGGGCAAGACGCTTAATCCCAACTTGCTTAGCTGCTCAGAGGTGTATAAATGGGTGTGAAAGGGTATGAATGTGTTAGATAATATTGACAGATAACTTGCACCGAAACTCAGAACCATCATAGAGTGATGGTGAGAGGAAATGGGTAGATGTGATCAGAGGAGTAAGCATGCTTTTAGTGGTCAGAAAGCGTAAGTCCATTTACCATTATCTATGCAACTAGTTTTAAGTTGTCTACAATTGTTTGTTCAATTCACAAGAGAAACACTATGCTACAATTCAAGACACTTAACCCCAACGTTGCTACCGCTGCAGTGGCCTATAAATAGGTTTGAACAGGGAGGATGTGTTGGCAAAAATGCTGAACATCTTACTAGTGCTGGGTGATATTACTTAATCTCAATATCACGATTAATTGAAGGTCTTACCTCGATTACGATGAATGAACAATTATTTCATGCTATGCTGGAACAAATTAGTGGTGATACCTATGGTCATCTACACGGTCCATATGCAGTATTTACACTTAGATTCTTTCTGCCTGATGTCCTCTGCACACAATCCAAAATCTGCCCAAAAAATTTAGACAGCATTTTTCTTGACTACTAGGTCCTCTGATAGTTTGCCTCTTGTCTGCTCCGTGTTAGTGGTGCATCCTTCGCTCTTGCAGAAAGTGAACGTAGACCATATGAAAATAATCAAAATAATGGTCATGTGTATAATTACTTCAATTATAGGGTCTAAATGTGGATATGGATTATTTTTCGATTAATTGCCCAGCCCTACATCTTACAAAGACACTTGAACCAGCAGTAAGTGAATGTCAGTGGCATAAATGCAAGTCAGAAAAACTAAAGAAAAGCACTTTTGTCAGCTCAAGTCCACTTACCATTTACCAAAAGTAAGCAAAAACAACAAACAATTCGTCAATACACAGGAAAAAAAAAAAAAAAACATCACCGTTCTGAATAATAGAGCTGCCCAAAATACTTAACTGCACCTTTGAGTGTCAAGGAAAAGCGAATTTTGGACTGGATGTTTCTCCAAGCTTGCCAGACAGGAAAAGGACTGCACTTCAGTATGGCATGAAGTGTGGCATGGAGCGTGGCATGGAGTGTGGCATGGAGCGTGGCATGGAGCGTGGCATGGAGCGTGGCATGGAGCATTACTTAAAAGTTAACGGGCACAGACATTCAGCATTCAGCCTTTATTGCCTATTTGCCTCTGGTACCCAGCAACATAACAAGACATTGTTAGTGGACTCTTATGGTGGTGATAAGTGTTTTACCTCTAATTTTGCCCCCAGCTAAAGCAGGGACACCCCCAAGACATAAACGCTACATCCATGCTACACTCATGGAAAACTCTATGTGGCTGTCCACTGAAAATTGTTTAGAATTGCATTAGGCTGTTTCAATTGTGCTAGAATAAATATACATTATATTGTCTTGTGCATTATCCGTTTTCTGTATTCTTTTTTTCCCCACAAACATTTGTAACCTACTTAAATCCCATTCCTGATCATACTCACAAACACACAAATTTATACACAGCCTGACTGTTACAGCAGTGCTAAACAATTATGACAAATATCACTATCATACTACATTTGTTATACTAAAACTAGAAATTTATTTATATTGATGATAAAGGATGATCAAGTTTTAAGTTGTATTATTTATCATTAGATAAGTAAAAAAAAATAGGTAAGCATGGAAAGTAAACAGAGATATTTTAAAATATCTATCATAAATCATTTTATTTAGAAAAGATGCATATATTTAGCAACCTGTAATCTCCAAGGAGTCAGCAAAGGGCAGCAAAATGTAAGAGAGGCTCCTAAAGAAACATTTGGGTTAGTGTTAAAGGTGCTATGAAGAGAATCTATTACCGGCGAAATAAAGACTCTGCTACCCATAAGCACGCGCGCCGACTGTAATGCTGCGTTCCTGTAACCTCGGAAATGAGAGTGACATCATCTCCCACTTATTGGCGTTCCAGTTGAAGTCAGAAAAAACCATGCTGATCTACCAGGCCATTGTTAGCTGTTGTTAGCACGCCCTGCGTTGTTATATGAAGAATGTGATTATCACTATGGCAGCAATTTTGTAAATATAAGTCTAACAATACTATGTATACAGCTGATCTAGAGCGACACACCCCAGTCAGAAGAGCAAATAAATTGATTATTAAAGGAGCTAAATAACTGTTCACACTGGGGGCATCTATCTTCGATTGTCAACTCGGGGGTGAAGAGTTCCGAGAAGAAATTCAAACTTCGGGGAACGTTCCAGTTGCACTTTCCTACTAGGAACCCAGAAATTCCTACTTCTGACTACAACTTGAACGCACCAAAGACGTGACCGAAGCCAAATGTGTGATTGTTGTGGTTCGGACCCTCCTACGAACTCTGCATTGCTTTGCAACTTCTTTTTCAACAACTTACAGGATGCAAAGCAACAAGGTAATGTATCTCGTTCTAGTAACGTAGTGGTAGTTTTTGATCTGTGACAACAAGCAATTTTTGGAAAACTTATTATCGTAGTTTTGTAGCCGGCTATACATCGCTACTTACAGCCCGGTGCTCTAAGACGTGTCCGAATAATATAAATTTGCTCTAGTTTTAATTGTCTTGTTCCCGAAGTTGAGTATCCAGGCCAGTCCAGCCCCGTCCGACCCGAACAGAAGGCTAAGGAATAGCATTTGTAGATAACCTATTTTGATGCTATAAAACTCATCTTAAAGTCTGTATTTTGATCAGGCATATATGTAAAAGTGAGACTTTTTTGTAATTGCTTAGAAACTCCTCAGAGTCTCTTTAAAGCGTGAATTGTTACTGAGCTGTAAAAATCCTTGGAGTAATTTTCATCACCCACTCAAGCCACAGCAATAGGTGAGTCAAAAATATATATTTTGGAAAGATTTAAAAGAAACAATGAAAGAAATAGCTCCTCAAAAATAAAATCATGATTACAGTATAATTTGGTCAAAATTTTCTGCCCTACCTGACGGTGCCTTGTTCCTCACTGCCAAGAAAAGCCCACTGGTAGGACACAGGCAGTGGTGAGCAGTTGGTGATAGTGATTACTTTCTGAGTCTCAGTGCAGTTTGGCACACAGCCAAAATCCACTGTAGTGGAGGTAAAGTGGAGGTTTGGGAAGTGAACCTCAGCATGCAGCTTTACGATGTCTTGTTGTGGGTGTCGCTCATAGTGTACCTCAAGGAACTGGATGAAGAAGTTCAGGAAAGAAATATGCAATTTATTTGTCTGGAGCTTGTAGTTGGTATTCAAATTTGCTAGTGTATGGTTAACACCTGTTTTCACATTTTTGCTTGTTTTCACCAGCTGTCAGTCTGTGGCAGTGGCAGATCATTTAGTTTGACCTATAGAGTTATATATACATATATATACATATATATACATATATATATATATACATATAAATATATATATATATATATATATACATATATATATATATATATATATATATATATATATATATATATATATATATATACATATACATATATATATATATATATATATAGATATATATAGATAGATAGACAGATAGATAGATAGATAGATAGATAGATAGATAGATAGATAGATAGATAGATAGATAGATAGATAGATAGATAGATAGATAGATAGATAGATAATTTTGATATATAAAATTTTTTTTGTACAAAACATATCATCATCACCTGATCGATCACTCGTGACACCCGATCCTGACAGAAATCTGGATTGAAGCAGACCCATAATTCAGCCTGCCCACGGTCACACAAGGTCACTAACTAAAAAAAAAAACAAACACCAGTTAGACAAAAAGAGTGTTAAATAAATTAGGCTCTAATTTTGTTTGAAGAACTCATGAATTTTAATCTATCAAAAGAAAGATTCAAAGTGCTTTTGTGTCTTCTTGTAAAGTAACTCAATTTGCAAACAGATATGTGATTTCCTCATTGTTTATTAATCTAATGACTCCCAAAGCAGAAGCCCACAAACCTTTGTAAATTCCCCAAAACTTTTGCCTTGGCCTAAAGGCTGTCCAAAAACCTGTTACCCTTAACCAACAGGGTGGGGAGAATGCTCAGAGCTTTAAAATATTTTTGCTGTAAGTTTAGATTATAAACACAATCCATTCTGGAAATACACCTACCTTTAGGGCAGTATGAGATTTATTCCATTTATACATAAACTGAAATTATAATACAGAGAAAACGTGCTAATTAAAATCTAATACTTGAGAACAACTGGTTCCCTTGCGATACTTAAATGAAAGGTTAATAAATCCAATTGTCCAAAAATCCAAAAATGATAATTGTTGAACAATTGGCACTGTATGACTGTCCTATTTTCAGAGAAGAGTACACTATAAATTATACATTATACATGACAACAATCCCCTAAAAGTTGTACTTTTTTATCTGTGCTGCAATGCATTTCAATGATTTTTGAGTCTCCCTGCTAATAGGACATTATGTGAAACTGAACAACTCCCACAAACTCATCGTAGATTTTCTCTGAGCATCATTTAAAACATTTGCTTTCTTCCCAGATACTACTGATAATTTTTTCGAATGTCAAAGCAAGTTTCACTCTAAGGACTTAAAGGTCTGTTATCTCAAAAAAAAAAAAACAATTTCCTCATTTTAAATTGAAAATAAAAAGAATGACAAAGATGAAAAACAGATAACCAAAGTAACTGATGTGTACCTTTGTAGTGACTGGGCTGTGGGCACCTTGGGCTTCACACAGAGAGAAGGGCTCGACAAGAGACAGCTCCATGGATAAAGGCAGAGAGGACACATTCTTCACGATCAGCTGCTCATACAGAGGCATCAGATTCTCACCTGGGACCTGAAAGATAAACAATTCACCCAGGAACGCAAGGTTTTGTTTAATAAATATGATCTTCAGCAAAAGATGTGGTGTACAAGATGTATTCTTTAAAAAGTGATATGAAAATCAAATCTGCCAGGATTCTCCGTCGTCTGATTAACTGATTTACTGCAAAAAGATAGCAGGGGCGTCCAACATAAATTAACAGTGCATATTACATTCTTTATTTAGTAAGGTAAAATACTATATAATGTAAAAAATACACAGATTATTTGGTGGAAGGACCATGTATTACAGTGTCATTTTGAGATATGACCACAACTTACCTGGTGGTGCAGATGCATGAACTGTGAGCCCATGTGCACAAACCAGAAGGCCCACTGCTGACACGATTACTAAATGGGACAATGCTTCCTCTAAACCTCTCATCAGAGTTCTTTCATACTGGTAAGCTTTCAAACTTCTGTTGTGTCATAGTTCTGATCAGTAACATGAGCACTGCACAACAATTTTTTGTTGCTGAGAGGTGAGTCTTGATGTCGATATTTAAAAAAAAAGCCAAATTTAGTGTCATGAGACAGAATGCAGTGCCATCAGAAAAAATCCAACCTGTACAACGCTGTAAAGAATCTTCTTACAGTGTGTTGTTGAGCCAACTTAATTATTTGAGTAGTTTCAACCTATAAGTGGACTAATTACGAGGCTTTCGTGGCACCATGTACCGCTATGAACTGCCTACCATCTGCCACCAGATAACTTCTTCCAGATACAAAGTTAGCAAGTTCCTTTATAAGGCCTCTAGGCAACCCCACTTCAAAAAGACTGAACTTACCCTTTAATGCTGTAATAACATTATTATGATGAGTAAAACATTTTGTTGTCTTAGTTTAAAGCTTACTATCAGCATTATAGATTTGATTTAACTTCTTTCAAGATAAAATTTGAATTAATCCGTTTATACTGCAAAAGTGTTGCTTGTATGTTTTAAAATTCCTTTTTTGTTTGAATTAAAATGTAGGTTAAAATCCATTTTATTTTTTATGAATTCATATAATAATACGAAATGGGGTTTCTGTGTTATAACCATACATCTGTAAAATATTGCCTAAACATATTGTTCTAATCAGCCTTGTACCTCAACTGTTATTGCTGGTTACCCTGTTGTAAGTGCTAATGAAAATCTTGAAAAACACCACTCATGATCTAATGACCTACCTTCTCTATGTAGAAGTTGAGCAGCTTGGAAGAAAAGGTGAGCACAGGAGCTGTAAAGCAGCAGGTAATGTCCACAGACATGATGTGCTCCTTACAGCTCTGATTACCCACAATGCCATGGCACACCAAACGCTCCTTTACAATCTGAGAAGCAGATGTCACATGTTCACATTATTCTGATAATATAGAAACATACTGGTTATGTTTTACAGTTGGACTCTCCAGTAGACTGTCTCACCTTAGCGCAGTCTGAAGATCCAGTCAGCACCATGTCAACAGAGCGGCCTGGAAAAAGCTCCACTCGAGTGGGACTGAGGCTGAACTCTGACTGATGTTTATTAGGGAACAGAGATGCAAGGCCCTGATTATCCTTCTTCCTGGGAGCAGAGATTGGAGGAAATCTGGTTTGGCCAGATAAGCGCCCCCCATCTAAAGTTTTAGAAGTAGGGAAGTCTTCAATACTCCAGTAAAGCCGATGTACTCGCTCACCAAGGTTGGTCAATTTGAAGTGGTACTGGCATGTTTCATGGCTTAAAAGAAAATAAGGAATCAAAGAATATTGAGGTTTTCCGTCAGTACAGTTCTGGGTGAACAGTCATCAAAATCATCACAACAATTTCTCGTATTTTACCTTAAGAATGTGCCAAGATCAAGCCTGGGAGCAAAAGGCCTGTCACTAACAATTGTGGTGCCAGTTCCTCTTGCTGAGAGAGGGATGGCATGTGTTTGACTGTTCTGGATGGAAACTTCCAACCTGGCCTTGAAATCAAGGGAGTCCTTCAGGTGAGCCACTACCTTGAGCTCCAGCTGGCTCTCTGGTGGGATTACTCCCTCGCTGGGCTCAATACGCCAAAAAGGCTTCTTTTGGCACTGTCAAAACAGAAACACAACCAGAGTTCCTTAAGTCCTTACCTAATAGGGATGTACTGCTACATGCTAAAGTGCTGTCTCAGAGTAGGTAAGAAACTGTTAACAGCTGCTCAGGCAAGACTGAAATGTAATGCATGGAAATATCTCCCCTGTGGGGCACTTTCCACTAGCTGTGCTGCCACTGACACTGTAGCTATGGATAGACCTGTGAAGAGTGATGCATATATCAAATGGCAGCATAATCACATTAACATTTCTGGGTGGAATGAGATCCTGAGGAATAGGCAGAGCATTAACAGAACATCCCTGAATATGATTATTGAAATGGTTTGAGTGGAGCATGCAAATAAACACCAGTATTAAATACAATAGGAAAGAGAAGGTAATTCTTCAACATCAAAATAAAGCTGTATTAAATATGTGGAATCTATATGTGATTTAATGGTAAGTCAAGCGTGTGAGTTTGGTCAGAAGCGTTTTGTGTGGCGGCAACCTTTTGACACCCTTGAATTCTGTGAAGGCCCTGTTAATTTTGTGGACACACCAGTGTTTACCAAAGCACATTAAGCATCCACCTTGACTGAGGCCTGTTTTGACACATAATGGGAACATATAAACCTTAATGTCTCATTTTCTCTCAAGTGTGTCACATATATGTCTAGTGTATTGTTTAATATGTGCAAAAAAGACCTTTAATCAAAGAAGAGAAGACTTTTATTTGGGCAAATAAAGCATGACAACCACCCTCCCCCATCTACCATTATCACCACCATAATTGGTGAATGTCCTGGAGAAACCACAACACCCAATCTCTCCCACAGTATTCGTTGCTATTAATATTCTAAAAGTTGTGGACTGCATCAGAAATTCAAAAGCTTCCTGTCTTATTGTTGCTTAAATACTTCATCAAATGCTCATCCCCAGTTGTTGAACAGAGTCCCTCTGTGTGGTTGCCCATACAGAAGTAAGGATTACAATCAATGTTCTATAAAGCACCTCTGTGGATGGATGGCTGGAACATAAACTTTTAATTGGGATTTTGAGAATGGGCTTCCTGGATGCAGTGAACCTTGATCACTTCCTCTGCCTGTAGAACAACAAAGCAGACAGTGGATCAATGGAGAAAAATGTCTTTTCTTCCATAATGCCAATGACAGCTGTGCTGCTATACTGAAAAGAAGCTCCACTAAAATAAAAGTGGACAGATAATAACATTTAGGTATCTATACTTGAAATAGTTATGTGGAAAAAGCTAAAAGAGGCTAATACTAAAAACACTTTGCAGACTTTATGTCATCAAGAGACACAGATCAGCTTAGTGCTTTGTGATATGGGGAGCTGGTAAAGGAAAACTTGGTTTGGGTCGATATTAGAGTGATCTCATGAAAGGGGTGGGAGGAGCCAGAGGAGAAGAAAGATCAGCAAGGTTGACTCCCAAGAGAGAGAAACAGGACGACTGGAATCTTAATAATCACATCAGACCTGCTGCATCCCACACCTTGATTAGCATTGATTGCTTTTAAATGCAGCTCAGGTCAGAAGGACTTAGAATCCAAATCAGTGCTGCATACCGCCTGTAATCAAGTGTAAATATAACTGTATATTCCCTGCAATGCTATGCAGTCACCACCAAAGGCAGTTCTCCAGTCAGACATTATCAAGCACAACATAGTCAATAAACCGTAATGTTAGTCTCATGAGATTCATGTTTCTGGTTGCAAGATAACATGCTCCTGGATTCAATGGTGTACAAGGTATTTTTCACCGACGGCCATTTAAGAAAAAATGCAAGTGTGCAAAGCTTCCCAAACATCCATATAATCTTCATTACTGGGGTATATTTGTGTGCCTCTCTGCCAGCCCATTGAGCCAAGTGTAATGTAATTCTAGATTAATCTCCATCGATTGGTACTTGAGAGTGCAGGAGGGAAACTCCTTCCCTCTACACTATCTAGAGGAGAAGATGGGGTCATTCAACTGCAGTTACACTGGAGCTGTCGTTTTTGATGTGCATGTTTGTGTATACGGTAGAC
This sequence comes from Scarus forsteni, assembly GCA_036419115.1. Lineage (NCBI taxonomy): Eukaryota > Metazoa > Chordata > Actinopteri > Labriformes > Labridae > Scarus > Scarus forsteni. The sequence goes on along the minus strand of JAZDUH010000536.1, from coordinate 6,729,895 downwards.
AAGGAAGTACTGAGGGATAGCCCATGTCATAAGTTTGTTCCCAGTGGATATCAGGCAGCACTGATAAGGTGCTACACAGTGACAAAGGTTTTAATTTTACACAGAATAAATATTTGAAAAGAAAATAGCTCAACACATCTACTCAATCTTGAGAGACTTTTTGACATGAAGAACAGAGAACACATTTAGCATAAAAGTGTAGTGCTGCTTGAGCTGTAAACAGAAATTCTAAGCCCTGAACAGGATCTAATGTTTAAAATATGAAATATTACTTTGTGAAATGGGTCACCAAGGCCCAAAAAATGTGATTTGTTGGACAGTTGGAAAATAGTTAACAGAAGAATAGAAAGACATAGGAGGTTTTAATCTGATATCAGGATGCTGAATAAAAGGGCTGGTTCAAACAATATAGGTCCTGATCTACTAAAGTTTTGAAAACTTGATAGAGCGCAACAGCTGATCTACTAACTGGGTGCACTGAGGTTTGCATACGTCAAATGAGCTAAATGGCATGTACAATCCTTTTAGCGTATTTGCATTCATGACTATGAAGAATACATGTTGTTAATTAGAACGCGCAAAATAATGGGAGGAGGAGATGCAAATGTTATCACTTAGCACCTGCAAAGTAATTTATCAAACTCTCAACCGATTGCATTTGGTGTTTTTGTGTGTCTATATTTAGCACCTTTGAAAGACAGGTGCAAACTCACATACCTTAACACATAGAGGGCTGACGACAGAGAGGGAGAATCTTCAGTGTGCATGTCAACATACTTGGACTGTCATAAACAGCATTATCCCAAAAATTATATATTTTTTACTGAATTTGTTGATGAATGACAGAAAAATTTGATGGCTGTCTGTCATTATGATGGAAAAAGCGGGACACCCAGTGTGCCATCATACTCACGCAGACACATGCATAAAGTAAACCCTCTCTGTTTTGCGCTCTTAGGGCCTGATCTAGTAAAGGTTTGCATATATAAAAACACTTGCACACTAGATAGGGCGAGCAAACCTGCTCTACTTACAGGATGCACTGAGGATTGCGTCTGTCACGCACAGTCCATTTAGCATGTTTGTCCTCATGAATGTGCAGAATCAGTCATAATTGAAGGACTGGAAAAAGAGGGACAATCAAGTGTGCCATGCAGACGCAGGCGTAAAGTAAACCCTCTCTGTTTTGCGCTCTACATCACAGAGGAGGTAATTTAATCTATGTTAAAAATAATAAAAATACAAAAGCTTCATCACCATAATCCCTCTGATTGTCACTCAGAGCTGACTGCATCCCACTCCCCGCGCACTGACAGTCAGTTCAGGAGCTGTCAGTGTGTGACAGCGAGTTTAGAGGCTGTCAGTGCGCATAGAGTGTGACACAGTCTGCGTAAAAGGAAACAGTTACACGGGGTCTGTGTGTAACTGTAAGACTGCTCTTCACAAGAGAGGTAATTGGTGATATAGCTGTGCAGCTATGTGAATGTTGTCATTAAGATCATGTTTAATTGGAATCAGAAAAGGAAAAGTTTAAATGACGAATAAAATAATGTCATGAGAGAAAAGTGCAACCTTGTCCGTCAAAATGCCAGACAGCAAAAAGATTACTGCAAATAGGCCTGTGCTCAAAATATTGATACGGCAAAATATCAGATACGTGTATCCATACAGATTCTACAGAATCGATACAGCCTCAATGCTTGGACAGTTGTACATACACTCTGGGTAAGATTAATAATGGCACAGTTCAAAGAAGAAGCCAAGCTACATGATAAAGCACATGTTCCAAATTTAAACTTAGGACTACAACCTTCGGGGACCTGAATTTAAGTTTTTAAGTTGAAGAATTATTTAAAACTCATGCTTGTTCTTCTTTATCTTGTACAAAACACAAAAGTTGCTGGGAATTCTGTTAAAAGCATAGTCAATGTGCACAATTGATGTGTATTGGGATATGAATCGTATCGTGGCCTCAGTATCAGGATACGTATCGTATCGTATCGTATCGTATCGTATCGTATCGTATCGTATCGTATCGTATCGTGGGGTTGCTGGAAATACCCAGCGCTACTGCAGGAGTGTTTATTTGCCTCCAACTCCATGGCTTCAAACTTCTTTTTTCATTTACGGCCACTCTGCTCTCCCAAACTCTCAATGGTGACAGCCGGTAGCACACGCAAAATCCTCTTTTAAAGAGGACAGTCCACACCACTTTTGTGGTCATGAATTGCATAAGCAGTGATAGTAGATCACCCAATACACACCCACTAATTGCAAGTGCAATTTTTTTAGTTTGCACACGCAACTTAGCACTTGTTATTTTGGATCTTAGTAGATCAGGCCCTAATACACTGTGGAGGAGGTCATTCAATTAATGTAAAAAAGATCCCCTTCATAGCCAGAACCTCTCCTTTTGTCACCCAGAGCTGACTGTGTCACACTTGTTACACCTTGACAGCAAGTTTCGAAGCTGTGAATGCTTCAGGTCAGTCACAGGGCACTGTGGCAACAGATTTCCCCCACTGTTTGCAATCACAGTAAATCATGTATTCAGTTATAGGTTACACATGTTCTTCACCTAATTATCTTTATTTTCTCAGCACAGATAAATGCATTGTGTGTATTTTCAGTTTATAAATACATTTTCCTAACTTTACGAGCAGATTTACCAACTGGATATAATTTTGTCGGTTGTATGATATCAGGTTAAAGAAAACTGTTTGTTTTATAAACAATTAGGTTGTGATAAAATGTATGTTTCAAAAAGTACGCAAAACAGTGCTGAAAGCTGTGATGTTTTGCATATTTTAAGCACTGAATTACAACCAACTACACTGCTTGTGTTACTTAAACTGGCAAATTGATGATAAAAGAAAACTTCATAAGCCAGAAAAACCCACACGAGGTTGAATTTAATCGAACACTTACACGTATCATCCTGATGGAAACACTGACATGCTCTGCTGTCAGTGCAGAAGAAGGACATTAAAGGTAAATGTGCAGTCTGTATTACTGTAAGACTGTTCTTCACATGTGAGTTTACTTGTGATGAAGCTGTGTAACTATGTGAATGCCATCATTTAAATCATGTTTAATGAGAACCAGAAAAAGAAAATTAAAAATGATGGATAAAAATATGGCATGACAGAGAAGTGACAACCTTGTCCATCAAAATGACAGAACGCACTAAAGGTTATCGCATCCTCTGGCCAGAAAGAAAATAGCAGACATATTGTCTATTCAGATGTGTGTTTTTCACAGATGGCCTACCAAATTGCAATTATTTTGGCAATGCAGAGATTTCTCTGATGGAGTTCACCAGTGTGTTTTTTTTGCCTCCAATTTCAAACTCATTTTTTTGTGTTTTGTACATTCACAACAGTCTAAATTGTGCAGTCCACACCACTTTTGCGCCTGTTATCAATTGTGTACACAGTCATAGTAAATCACCTGCTACATGGCCACTTATTTCAAATGCAATTTTTCGGCTTGCACATGCAATTTGGCACTCAATTTCTGGGATCTTGTTAGATCTGCCCATAGTGTCTTTCTCAGTGTTCTCTTAAAAGTAATGCATTGCTACAATTCTATATCTTGAATGACTACATAATTCACAATGATTATTTGACATTGGCTTGTAGAGTTTTTTTGTTCTAAGTTTTGTGTGTGTGTGTGTGTGTGTGTGTGTGTGAGTGTGTTTGCTTGTATTTGTTTTTACCACTTGTGTGGAGAAGTAGGCCCGTATTGGTGACTGGTTTGAAAGAAGAAGAGCTTTGGTAATGTCCGTCAGAACTGGGACTGTTCCAAAATCCAACTTTAAGTTCTGAACATGAACTACAGGCCCCTGCGCAATACAAGACAAGGAAACCAACTGGAAAAGAAATAATGGAAGAGGAAAGTTAATAAAAGTATTAATCTCAAAATAAACTGGATCGCTTGTATTTCAGACAACTAAACTATATTTAATCATAATAAAATGTGTTTTAACAGATTTCAACTGACCAGTGGTGGCTGTAAACTGCCAAACACTGCAATTCTTAGAGTGTGATGCAGTCGTCCAACAGCCTTAGCCAGCAAGGAAACTGGAACGTCTTCTGAACAATGGGGAGGAATCACTCCTCTGGATGACTCACTACCAAAAATAAGTAACGGATTCTCTTCATGTTCCTGTAATTTGAGACATAGAGGGAGAATGCACATTTTATTGCAGGCGTACCAACCCAACTTTGACTATTACATCAACAATAAATACCTCTGAGAAATCACAGCTTCCCAGTTATTATGTTTTTCTTATCAATGGCTAATGAGGGAAATTAAAAACAAACATAGCCTGGAGACTATATTGTAGTTCAAAAAGAATGGAGTTCTTTTGAAGTCAATTACCAAAAAAACATGGGCAGGCACAATAGCCTATAGGATATTGGCAGACATTCTTAGCTTAACATTTCATTGATGCTTATGTAACAAGAAAAGGGTATGAGCCTGTTAACAGAACCAAACATAATTTGAAACAATATGTTCCCCCAACCCACAACCATGCAAAAAAAACAAAACAAAAAAAATGACAGGGCAGGGATTAATTTTAATTTTTAGCCCCTCTGCAATGGTTCTAAAAATGGCCGACCAATATTTTCCCATCTTTGGACATAACCAGAACATGTGCGAGAGAGTAGCAGGATCAGCAGAATAGCAAGGACATGCTGAACTGACATTGTGATAGGATTCTACCAGACGAGCATGACACTAATATGTTCTATGTTCTAGTTTGAGTTGAATCAAATTAAGGTGTGTAAAAGAAAAAGATTAATTTGCTCTGTGTAAGGCCTTTGACCACACCCCACACCCAGTTCCACCCCCAGCTCAGATTCCCATCCATCCTTAGTGCTAGAGGAGGAAGTTTTATTAATAAAGGATATATTATAATAAATGCTAGAAATTAAGTTTGGAGAGGTGTGAGGTTGCATAATAATCTCTTCCCAGGCTAATTCAGAAGGACACAGAGGATAAGAAGCAAACTGTGATTGTATAAAGTGACGGATATGAAAATAGTGGAAAAGATTTGAGTGTGGAAGGTTATATTTGGAACACTGATGGTCATTCTTACCATTATGATTTCAAGCTCATTTCTAGGCAAAATGTGGTAGCAGTGACACTGTGTTCCATTTCTGATTATTCAAACTATTTCGAGGTCTCATGGACTAACATACCTAACATCCTGGCATCATTAAAATCTGTGCAGGTTTAGCATGAGTTTAGAGTTTAGGCTTTAGGGTGAGGATGATTTCACCCTTTGACACAGACAGACATCTGCTTTTCCATAACCTTCAGCCAAGCTATGTTTGTAAGTCACTGTGGAATTTTCAAAATCATATGATTGAATTAAGCATTTATCTTTCAACGACTGTAATTGATAATGAAATAAACATCGGTCCCAAAATGTTTATTTCTTCCTTTAAGGAATAACAGTATGGTCACCTCTTTCACTTCTATCATATAAATTTTGCAGCACCAAGCTGAAAATTGGTCACTGATTTAAATTATGAATGTCAGTTATGCATGCCAGTCAGCTCTGACAGCTTTTGTGCTTGCTGATATCCCTTTCCATTGACCAGCCTGCCACTTAAACTATCTGCACACACATATAAATAATTTAAAGGCATGATCTACACAACCTTGTCAAGCATGCCATAACATGCAGGCAGAGAGCTGGTGTTGGTCAGTCGCACTTTCAGTTCATAGAGATGATCAATGAAGCACCTTTTCAAGTCCAATACTGGAGTCTCCACCAAAAGATCTGGAACAACACATCTATAAACACAGGGGAAGAATGGGAGTGACAATCAGAGAGAGGAGATGAGAGGAAAGGGTCTGACGCTCATTTATGAATCACAACAGTAATTGCATTGCCTCATGTCAAACCCACAGCCTATTAATTAGAGCTGATTCATAAATTTACAATGACTGTGATTGCCGTGAGGAAGTGAGATACTATTGCCCCATTCTGAGTGATGGTGCAAGTGACATTCGAATGTATTATTATGCAAATTCATCTCTGAATATTTAACACTCTCTCCACTGATTTGTCGACACCTGTATAGAAGTTCAATGGACCGCATTTAAAGCTTGTCAAAGCATCAGCGACAGTCGTTTGTACAGAAGAAGTTACTGCCAGAAAAAGGCACTTTGCTTCAGAGAGACACCAGAGATGGTTAAAGGAGGATAAACTTCTTCTGTTTTATGAGTTCCTGTGAGAAAGTTGTAACAGAGGCCATGTCCAAGCCAGCTAACTTTAAATGGGATGGTTCTCCATTTTCATTAAGACACAGAGAAAACCGCTGAGTTTGATTTAAACACTGTCATAAAGACTATTATAGCATGAGAAAGAAATGTACATCGCATGACCCTGTGATTGGTAGCACCTTAAAGTATAACATCAAACCTTACTTCCAGTATTTCAACTTGTGCATAGGTATGCTTACTTGACTACATTCACATTTTTAGAGAGTAACAGCAATTGTAATTGTCTCACCTGGCATTGATGGGCACAGTCATGATCTCCTCACCAACACCTTCAACATCAACCACCAGCCCCAGCCTGTATCTCTTGACTGTGTTGGAGCACAGCATCAGCTGTTGTATGGTAAAAAAAAAAAAAAAATTACACAATGTGATTAACTGCAAAGATTTTGATTGTTTAAAAGATGGTGAGTACTTCAGATTTTGTTATTGTAATTTAGACCTTATCAAGTTAACTGAATCAAATCTTTGCTCCAGATACATAGTTAGCACAGACAATTTGTCAAAATCTTTGTGAAAAACACTAACAAAGTTATCAACCCCCACATGTTTGATAACCTTGCACAGCAGCTGGATTTGCCTGATTCAAACGAGCAAAATTAATAAGTCTTTCCTGTCATTTTATCACTCTAGTATAAGACTGGTCAAGCATTGCTTGATTTTGTTCTGAGCAGCAACAATAAATGAACGGCAATAAAATGTAAGTGATTGTCAGAGTCTTCTTAAGCAGAGTGTTAATGGATACAAGGACAACTTTTGTTTTTAGAAAATCAAGTGAATGTCATTTCGGGTGTTTACGAATAATATTCAAACAATAGCTCATTTAATAAAAACCTACTATAGCTGGCACAGTTTTGCAAACATCCTCAATGTGATTTAATATGCAGTTAGGATGGTAAAACCGATTTAAGTATGTCTCCTTCTGTTAATAACTTCACCTTAACTGTGACGTCTGACATAGCCCGCACAGAGCTTGTTGCGGGGCTGATGGTGAACTCCACTGGGTTTGGGTGCAGGTCTCTCATGGAGTTGCCCTGCCAACTTGAACAAGTCAAGCTAGGAGGACCTGATCCATCCCCCTGAACTCGCAGGGCGAAGTTCATTGGCACGAAGGAGGTATTGTAGAGGGTACAAATTAGTGCTTGTGGATAGCCTGATCAGAGGGGCATGAACAGAAGGCCATGGTCGGGAAACAGAGGACAAAATGAGAGCACAAAAATTAAACAAGGGAAAACTTAAAGAGGAGGTTTCAGAGGATGCCATGCTTTTAGAAATTTGTCTTTTGAATGTGTTTAAGTTTTTGCAACTTGAAGAAAACACATAATCAAACTTTTGCTCACCAAAGGCTACATCTCCAAAATTGAGCTCTGAAACATTGAAATGAAATGTTGGGCCAATGACACAACCCCTGAAATTGTAAACAAAGATGTGCAGACTGAAAAACTTAGGAGAAAAATACAGCAAGTCAAAAGGTTACTTATAAAGTACTTTAAGGATAGCTGATTTAAAAAAAAACAACCCCTATCCTCACCTGAAGGTCAGTGTAAGTGGTTGAGGCTGTCCTCTGACAGTTAGCAGCAGGTCTTCAGTGAAGGATCCCAAGATACGACTGTGGAAGGTCACTGTCACAATCTGGCTGATCCCAGATGGAACAACACCTTCCTCGGGACAGAAGGAGAAACAGCGTCCAAAAGTGGTGTCTGGGCTTGAAAACTGGAAAGGTGCATCAATCAGTCCTGTGTTGGACACGAGCACCTGAAAAGAAAGTAAAACTGTTAGGTTTAAAACTCAGGTCTTTCTTTGATTAGCCAAAATTCAGAGTACGAACAACACAAATGTATTGCTTAGTAACACATAATCTAACTGTATTCGGACTTAAAAACATACAAAGTCTCTGACAGAACTAAAAGATCATATTTCTAGTTCTTTTGATTCAAGACTTTTACAATTTCACATTTTTTTAATATTTAATTATTCCTTTTATTTCAAATGAAAGAAAAAACACCATAAAGCTCTATAGCAGAATAACAGTTTCATATAGAGGCAGTCAACAGATAAGTAAAAGGTGTTTCATATAAAGGGTAGAAACTACATTTACAATTGTACTTTAATACATTAAAATTTTATTTCATAAAACATAGATACTGTATTAGTCTGCAAAGGTAACAACATTCATTTGAAAAAAGCCTGTAATTCATCTGGACACAATGTCATCTCAAAGCAGTTTTCCATCACAACCCACTGATTATTTTCTGTATGGACCTCATAATTTACTGTGGCTTAACCTTTCTTACCTTATATCTGTCTCTGTCACCAATAAATACATTTTTCATGTCCATCAGCTTGTAGCTGAGCTCAAGTTTAGGTCCCAAACCTTCACCTTTTACTGTCAGTGATAAAGGAGATTCAAGGCCTGTACAGATAGACAATGGAAAAGACAACAAATTGAGGACAAAAATAACAAACTCAATTGTCAGTTTACAAAAAAGAAAAGTATTAGACAGTTATCAAAATGTAGTGATAATGTAAACAGTGTAAATGTGTGTGTGTAGGAGTGTGTATGTCTGTGTGAGTACAGCAGGTGGGTGTATGTGTGTATTTTATACAGAAATTACTCCATATGAATAAATAAGGTGTACTGATTCAGCAAGTGTAATTCATTTAATGCACACTCTGTAAACAATTGTTACTCAATAAATTCCTCAATGTATTGGGTCCATGTAACCTGGCAACCTGGTTTGTTTCATTGGCAAAGTTTGTATATGTATTTTATAAAAAAAAAAAATGCATCCAAAAAATCCAATTAAAATATCCAACTACTTGCTAACCATTTGTTTAGCTGCATCCTTGATAGATGTGATTGTCTGTGGAATTGCTGAAGGGCAAGCAAGGTCCCTCCGGCTATGCTTAACAAACTTGGTATTCTTTTTGCAAAGAGAAGAATTAGAGCACAGTAGTGTACAGTGCTCCAGTCATTGACCTCAGCTGGTCAGGTCGTCACCTGCTTCAGGAAACATGAAAATGCATGTAAATCTGGCCTCCGGCTAAGAAAACACACATGAAGGCCACATGCAAAGTCCCAAATAACCTTTAACTACCAACAGGATGCAAGTAATTTACTGAAGCTTCATGACTGCATTGTCTTATATGGAAATAAGGTCAAGTAGCAACGCAATGTTGAGAGGTTAAAACATTTACCCAGACTGAGGGGTTCCTCTACGGGTGAAACCTCAGCCAAAAACTATTGTAGCTATGACACACTAATGGAGACAAAAGTAGTTGTTGTACTGGTTTGCTAAGACTGGCAAGGCACTGGACAACTTATTAAACTTGTAATCCTGCATAACACACATTATTCATCCAGTGAGACAACATACCCAACAATAGACTCAAGAGTGTACGATTAAAGTTGTTAAACAGTGAGTGATGGTACAGTCTCCTGATGACCAGTGCCATGCCCGTGGTTTGGTCCAAATTTGATCAGTGGTTAATGGACATGTGCAGTGGTATAAAAGTAATTCACTGCTGTTATAGTGTACAGTCTCAGTGTAAATAATGTACTGTTAAGTAGGCGCTCTGAAAAGCTGCCGCACTTTAAAAAGACAGTTCAGTATTTTGAAACATATCCATATACTCTGAAAATGAGATATTATGGTAAAGTTTAAGTCAGAGTTAAGTTTGCTCATACTTAGTGCATAATAAAGCAATACCATGGACTATGATTCACTTATTATTGGAGTATTATAAAGCTTCATGTATTGTTCTGCTATCAAAGGTGAAACCTGAGGAAGTGTTGTATTTCTTAACAATCCACTGACCTGCAACATCACAGTAAATGGTTTGTTGATACAGTTTTGCCTCCTCCGGCTTGAAGACAATGCTGAACTGTGCTGTCATGTTGGGCCATATTTCCCCCTCCTTTGTCGCATACAAATAGAAAAAAAATATCTGGTTATTTTACTTGGAGGATACAGTGCAAACACATACTTTTGATCCATTTCACATTGATGAATGATTGAATGATGTGTTTAAGGACTTGATAATTATGAATAAGCAACATTCTTATCCTTGAGGAAAATAATTCTGGTATCTGGCAAGAAGTTTGATCTGCCTTAACTTCATATGAACATTCAATCTCTCATACACCTAAAAATGATTCTTGGTGAAGTGCCTGTGTGAGTGTGTTCATGGGTGGATAAGGAAGGATGTGCAGTCAGACTGAAACATTTCTCTCTCTACCACTTTCAGGAAGTTTGTGTGACTGGTCAAAAGATTGTTTGCTTTCTCCCCAGCGCTGTCTCTCTGCTTTGCCCTCCCCTTTTGTTCTTATGTCTGCCTCCTCTGGCCCTTTAGCTAAAGACCATGACCAGGGTAAGAGGAGAAAACACTGGCAGAAAAGGAGAAGGGGTTGTCACAAAAGGTCAGGCTATCTGACAATTCCCTGGCAGAAAAGGGCGCAGTCCCTGTACACTTCTGTCATTAAGAAGTCCTACTGAATTTTAGTAGAATGACATGAATTTCAGCTCTTGTGGCAGAAAAATAATCACATATTTAGTGTTCAGGGCCAATCAGCTAGAGCTGCAAAATTAATAAGGTTTAAATGTCAGTGAAGACGTTAGTCTTTCATGATCAGAATATCATGAGGATGAGGGTAAAGCATCACTCTGCAGCATAACCTGTTTTAGTTGTTCTGGGTTTAATAAGTTAATTTAATCTTTTAACATTTTCAGATACTTATTTGTCAGTACATATTTGCTTTGATTTATATCAAAAAGTAAGAATAAAATATTGAAAGTGTTAAAGTGCAATAAATACAAATGATAAGGGCTTAGTAGCATTTGGTTTATTTTCTTGTACCAGTGCTAAATCAATTACTCTAAAACAGTCCCTGCACCTAAACAGCTCCTGAATCAATAGTCTAAAGAGACAAAAGACAATTGGTGATATCAACTTTCATTGCAGCCCATATGGCAGTGCTTCTGATGCACGTAATGACTGGTTCTTTGGTTGGAGCATTATTGGATGTTTCAATAGGCAGAGAAAGCAGTAAAGGCTCGTATCATATTGCTTTTGTGATGCTGTTTAGAAGTTTTCACATGGGCTAGTACTAGAACTACAGCAGTGATGTAGATTCACCACAATCGATCATCATTTAATTTCAATAATTGTGGTCTTCACATCAAGCAAAGCAATTGTGAGTATTATATCTATTTAAATTATATCAATGCCATATTCTTAACTTTGTGCCTATAGAAACATCACACGTTATTTAAAGTCAAAATTAATCCAAAAGCAAAGGTGCCTGTCTTGAACCGCAATTTTTTTCAAAGTGCCCATGGTGAGCTATTGAACAAGCATTTGACATTAATAAAAGTAATCATTTATTTAGACATCCTAATCAGTGTTTTATCTTTACAAGGAGACAAATGGACAAATCTAAGATTAGGGTGAACACCAATAATTATTTTAACATGAGACTAGACCAGAAGGAGAGGATGTAACACAGACACACCAGTGGCCCCAGAGATATGCAGCTGTGTGAGAGGGACAGGAGGCGGTTCTCCACAGCCTGACTTCTGTGTTCCTGCAAGGCTCTGGACAGCAGCGGTAGGCGATGGATCGCTGTCGGATCAGCCTCACACTGATAAAGTAATCTCTCCGTCTCCTCCCTCTCCTTCTGCTTCAGCACTGAGCTGTCCCTGGAGAAAAGGATAAAGGAAGGGAAGGTGAAAGGAAAGGAAAAACAAGCAGGAAATGGAAAGGGACATGGAAAGAAGTGGAACAGGGAGGAACAAAGGGTCTCAGGCAGAACAGAAAGTGATGGACACCTGAGCTATTTCTGGCATACTTTTTGTAGTAAAGCCTCAGCAGGTAATTTCACCAAGCAACATAAAAACAACTGGGACAGCACACACTTACAAAAGAAAGTTTCAAGACCAAATTACAGCAGTATTTAAGTTACCCAAATGTTAAATGTATCACACACATCAGAGACAGATGATGCTCTATTCAGTTTATGTGCTAAACTCCAGAGTGTACCTCAGTAGGCTCAAGGCCTCCTCTTGCAGGTTTGGCCATGCTGTCCAACAGTATTTTAGTGGTATATCACTCCTGTTGATTAGGGTCAATGTGCGTACGCTTGACAGGGAAATGTATGTTTTTTGCAGCAGGACAAAGTCACAATCAAGTTGGACGTTCACCTCCTCACAAGATCCAAAGAGGCCAATGTGCACATCTTCACCTGAGCAGGAGACAGAGAAGAGAAATGTACAAATGCTGAAGGGCATACACAAAAATACATAAAGTACAAGCCAGTCCTGTTGTTGAGCCACAATTTCCTCTGCAGTTAAAAAAAAACTTTATTAAAAGTGGAAATTGCCTCCTTGAACATGACTTACTACGTTACTTTATTTTCAGAGTAACAGTCAATGGTAAGAAACTGGCTTTCTCAGCTGGTTTCATTAAGAACCTCCTTTAGGATAGTGAACACTGACTCTGAGATCCACACATTAAGGTGCCAAACTACATAACCAATTAGTAAGTTCAATAAAGTTATGGTATCACAAGTATGTGGTAGTCAGTCAGGTTTTTGTTCTGTTTCTGAAACAGATTTTAGACATAGATGAAAGAATGTTTGATATGTAAGTTAAACTTCTGTTTCTATAATTGGCTATATTATATTTTAAATCCACCTGCCTCTGCTGCAATTTAAGTCAGAATAATATCTGTTAATATCTCTGCTCTGCTCTGCACCGGCCTGCCACTCACAGCCAATGAGCTTTAAGGGTTGGTTTGGATTTTTGAAGTGGGGTTGCTAGAACCTCTCCGTGATGTTTCGCCTCTGCTGTGAACATCATGGAGGCAGAATGGGGGGACGAGTTGACCCACCTTTGTTCTGTTTCCAGAGATAATAACTGGAAGTGTATTAATGGAGAGAAGGAACCACACAGAGTCAGCAGAAGACAGTAGAGCTGTGAGTGAGTGTCTCTGCCTTTGTGTATGAGTGGGGTCATGAGCCTGCATCCAAGCCATAACGCAGCGTAAACTGACACCAATTTATGGCCTTGAGGAATTAATAAAAATGTATCTGGATGTAAATACAGCACCTCATCTGTAGCCAGTACATTGCAATACATGCTACAGTAATATTCTTTACCGTGTTTAACTATCTAATCCTTTAAACTGTTGACTAAACAATGGTAGGACATCAGTCTTGCAGATCAATCCAGGAGGACCAGGGAAACAAGCTGTTTCAGGCAGCCACTGACACTGAGAAGAAGAGGAGAGGGACAGTCCTGATTCCACAGACTTCTTGTCTTGTGCAAAGATGTACTCTATGTAGAGAAGCCATGTTAGACACACTGTGGAGTAAAAGATGATCAAGTTCCCCAGTCACAGAAGCCCATGTAATGTGATGTGGATGGGGTAGGGGGCTGCACAAGGTCAGTGTTCTTGCCTCACAGAAATAAAGTTCATGGCTGTGTCAGAAAGGGTCTTTATGGAGTTTACATGGTCTCGCATCCTGGGTCTGGTGCTTAGTACCTTAAATAAAATAAATCGTAATAAGCTGTTTGAACACAGAACAGCTGATTTGATATTTTCAGTCTAAAGGCCTGATCTACTAAGATCCCAAATAATGAGTGCTAAATTGCATGAGCAAACTAAATTATTGCTTGTGCTATCAGTGGTTGCAGGTGATATACTATGACTGCATGGGCAATTGATAATAGGCACAAAAGAGCAGATTGCCCTCTGTAAATGAGGATTTTGCACGTGCTACCGGCTGTCGCCATAGAGAGTTTGGGAGAGCAGAGGGCTCTTAAAGGAAAAATGAAATTTGAAGCCACAGAGTTTGAGGCAAATAAACGCACTGGAGAACACCAGCAGAGACATCCCTACATTACCAGAAAAAACAAGATTTGGGAGGCCATCTGTGAAAAGCTCACAGCTCAAAACCAGCATTGCTGCATGGATGATATGTCCCTAGTATTTTTATTTCTGAACAGAGGTGAGGTAACCTTGTCTGTCATTTTGTCCCTTTTGTCACGTTGTCACTTTTCCCTCTTGCCATAATTTTATGAGTCGTTTTTATTTTCTTTTTCTGATTCCAATAAAGCATAATCTAAATGATAGTATGCCCATAGTTACATAGTTACATAGCTACGTGTGTTTGCATGAGAATGATGGCACAATGGATAGTTCCTCTTTTTATAGTCCATCATAATGACAGACATCCTCCAAATCTTTCTGTCATTATTAAAAAAAATCTGCTAATAATGGGAAAAATTTGGTTAATGAAACCCCTGTTTCTCCCCACAATGACCGCTGCAATCTGTGCATAACGCTGTGTCTGTTTGCACTTGCCTTTCAAACGGGCTAAATTTGGAAACAAAAACACCAAGCTGGCAGTTTTGGGTTTGATAAATCACATTTGGGGTGTTAAATGATTACATTTGCATCTCATCCTCCAAGTGTTCTGCATATTCTAATAAGGATTTATTCTGCATAACCCTGAAGGCAAACACAGTATATGGACTGCACATCCTATTTTGCTCAACTGATAGATACAATCCTCAACGCACCCTGTTAGAAGATAAGATTCAAGAAGATCAAGCTTGCATGCAAACCTTTAGTAGATCTGGTCCTTATTGGGTAAATATCATCAATCCATTAATCTTAAAATGTTTTTAGGGGCATTCATATTACCATTCATCTAAAATGAAGCCAAATTGTCTCAGCACACCAAATTCATATCAATGCCAAATAGTCTCTTTAATGCATGTTAAAGTATCTGATCAGATTCTACCACATCATTATTCTAATCCTTAAGTGCCTGATAAAATATGACAAACAAATATATGAGTAATGAGTATTCATTAACAAAGTTTTCCAGCATTTACATTTTGAAGAAGTGTAAAACTCATTCATTAGTTGTTTAGCTGTATTAATATGTCATGATTGTGCAAATGCCCAACTTGCCTCAAAGCACACCAGTGTGCCCTGCCACACCATTTGGAACTACATCAGCAAAGGTAGGTCTACATAACCCACATTGGTGAATTTACAGTTTTTGCCAACTGAACATTGCCATTAAAATTATGTACACTACCAAAATGGAAATAGGTAAACTCAATATTAAGAAAGTGGCTAGAAGTGCAAAGGAGAAACATTTTTGTAATTTAGTCAGTTTCCTATTTACATTGGTAACTTCTATGCCACCAAATGTTAAGATAATAATCATCTTAGCATTAGGAGTTTGTATTTTTAAATAGCTGAATTCATAAATGACTTGACATTGAAGGTCTGTGATTACTTTTTCTGTTGACATGGTATAGAACATACATCAGTATCACATGATTTTTACAAGAATTAGACCAAAGTCTATAACTTGGGACAGATGCTTTACAGATTGGCTAAAAAATACTGTGATGTGATGACAAATCTTAATTATATGCCCATCCAAATGGCCACTTCATTGCCTGCAACAGAATGCGGGTAGTAGGATTCAAATGTGGATGTTTCCACTGACAAATAAATACTGGCAACTTCAGAAAACACGCCCAATGTAGAAGTCATTGACCAAAAACCTTCAACATAGCCCTGATGTGTTCTGTATTTACATTTTCATCAATGACGTCATGATAGTTTTGATACCTGTGCATCTGGTCTGCAATATGTAGATACTAAAACATTTAATAATCATTTTTTCTTGTTTTCTGTGTGTAAGACAGTTTGATTGAAGCTTAATATAGTAAAGCATTGCCCTGAAGTTTTTATTTCTTGAGGTTCAGACAATGAAGCACTGATACACTGTATATAACGCAGACAAATGTGAGCTGCCCAGCACAACAAAATTCTATCTGCTGATTAGCCGTCACTGCCCCTCTGGGAGTCTACAGGCCTAATGTGGGCAGTGGGTAGAAACAAGACCCACAGGAGAGTCTCGGACACACTGCAAAATTTAGCTTTGGCAGGCTGGATCAGGATCAAAAGGAGTGATTTAAATGTTACTCCAGGATCAAAAAGAGTGACTTAAATGTTATCCTGGAAATCTGGTGTCAAAAATATCTATCTATTAATCTAGCAACATGAAATATGTCAGGGTGAATTCAAAATGGGAGATTTGTCGCAGTATCTTGAAAACATTTACCCAAGAATGATCGTCTGTCTCCTTCAAGTGAACTTTTAAACTGCAATCCACGAGAGATGGAACAGTAGGTGGTTAACAATAAATACAATGGTATTTTGTGGCGGGATCGAGATGTCAGGATTAAAGCAGGCCCATTCTCAACAGAGGGAGAAAGAGCAACAATGACCAGCAGCAGAAATACAATGCAAAACATGATTTTGAATAAAGCCACCAAGGACAAAAGCCCATGTAAATGTAGTGAGTGTTTGTTTACATTCAAATCGTAAAGATTCAAGCTGTAGCCTGTAGAAACACACTGCTTATAGTGAAATTATTTTTCTCTCTGCAAAAGTTATGTTGGTTACCTTAACAAACACTGGTAGCTGCTTGCAGCACGCTATAGGTGTGTATCTTAATCCTGAGATTTCTCTCTTAGTTAATATGTGGCACATGTTTTCATCCAACAAAAATATCCTTAGATTGACTGAAACAGCTCTGTCAATAAAGCTCACTGGTAATGAAAAGAATAAATATCAGAAGTGGCTGGAAAGATTTGGGCCATTTGCAGGAATCCCAATCCGAATATCAGGTCCAACAGGCATTTTGGTTGACATTTTGTGTTTCAACATATCTGTGACTGTATTTCTCTTTGAGAGTTTAAGAGCCTTTTAGCATAATGGTCCAAGATGTTTATTACCATTCAGTTTAAAATCAGTGCAGCAGGAAAACACAAAGCAAGCAAAAAATAGCTTAATAAAAACAACAGATGCCAGTTTTGCGTCATTTTGCTTCTTTAAATGATCATCACAGTATGCTCTGTTGTGGGCCAGTTATCTCACAATTTAGAGACGTCATTTTATGTTTTTTCAGGTCTTATATGTCTCACAGAGTCATGTCTCTTCCTTGTGATTGGGTATCTCTATTCACAGGACAAAAAGTCTGTGGTGTCCCTTCCTCTGTTTACAGTGCATCCACTCATCCAAAAAAATAGTCCTGCCAGTGTTACAGTTCCTACTGCATTTACTGTTTCTTCAGCATTGTAAGCCCATTAGTTCAGGGTGACAAGCATTGTGTAGAGCAGACTGGGCCCACATGGAGGGAAGGGGCCTTAAAGTGACACAAGTTTTACTACACACACTTTCCTTTAAAATTTCCTTTCAACAAAGAACATCATCTTACTCAATTCAATATCCAGGTTCCAATGTTTTTCTTGGCCTTCCACAACACCAATGGGCCTCATACCCTCAGAAATAAAATTGTCAATTCCTTCTGTGATGTAGTTTTTGCATGTGGGTGTTTATATGAGGCATAAAATCCAGCGCGGGCTGGGTGAGGGATCCCGCCGCTGCAGCGCGGGCAGAGCGCATGCAGTTATAAAACGAATACGCGATTATTAGACTAGAATATTGAAATGCTCTTAAATAAAAATATTGAAATGGACGATAAATACATTAAAATGGTGTTCTGGGACATGATGGGGGTGCTCAGAAAATACCCCCATTTCACTTGATACGTTTCTCCTGATGAAATGAACTACAGGGGAAAAAAATAAATTGACATATTTGGTCGACCAATCAGAATTTTGGTCAACTGAGCACGCATCGACCAATTAGTCGACCAGTCAACTTGGACTTTACAGCCCTATAAAACATATAGTAAAATACTGCATTATGCCTTTCTATATGCTCTTGTCAGTCTGTGTCGTCATGTTACTTCTATTTTACCAACAGCAAGCTTAAATGGAGTTGCAATCAACACAAAACACAGGAGCTGTTCACGTCTGTTGAAAGAGGCAATTTTCAAGCCACAAAGTGCAGAATATTATATTAAGGGTTCTCACCCAAAGGGAAAGGACCCTTAAGCTTTTAGTATAGTTTATTTCTTTCATTCTTTCTTCTTCTTATTATTATTATTCAAACAGACGCGTTAAACTTGATTTGATCCGTTAAACATGCTAAAAAAACTCACCAAAATTGGCACACACCCCAGGTACTGCGAAAAAATTTGATTAAATAAAAAAGTTAACCCCAACCTTTCCAAATAAAAAAATGCTACAAAGGCCATAACTTCCAGCAGGAATGTTGCAGTTGGATCAAACCAACATCAAAAAGTTCCTCTCATTGAGACCCACAAATCATGCACTGACACCCTGATCAATCTCAAACAGGAAACCAGCAATTTGCCATTCAAAATACAGAAAGACGCAATTTATTGTTGAAAAAGAAACTGTATCTCCTCCTGGGCCGTAAATGGTATCGACTTGAAACCCACACAGGTGACAGCTTAGGCCATGCTTATCAAAAGTTCTAAAGAATTTTTTCTTTTTTTTATATTAAACAGTTTCTGAATGACAAGCCCTCGAAGTTGGTCAACCCCAGTGCAACCCTCCCAGCTCCACCCATTCAAATGAATGGTTCAAGAAAATATAGCTCCGGACAATCTGTAAAAATTACATGACTGGATTTCTGACAAAAAAAAAAAACTGTCAGGGGATAAAGTTTTGTGAGAGATTTGGTCAATATTGTGGCATCTGTGAGGGGGTGTTTTACAAGTTTTCACTCAATCTCAGTGATTTGGGTAGAATGATGTCACTCACTGATTGACAGGTTAGTGCAGCTGGTCATGTGACTCACTGAAGGTGGGAAAATGGAATGTGTAATACACAGCCATTTTAAAGACTGAGGCTCCTGACAGAGCTGCAGAAACACATATCAGTCTAACTTTGAGCAGGTCAAAGGGACAAAAAGAGATCAAATCAAAATAGAGGTCAAACGATCATGAGGGACATGCAACAGAGCGAGGACCCATCCACTGCTGCTTGCACCTTTAATACCCTAAGCTTTCATACAACATACATGTGACAACAACATTGTTTTTGACAAATATTAAGCTCTGTGATCAAAGCATTCCACATAGCACTACTTACAACTACAAATGTTGAACTGCCCATCAAACTACAGTTGGTTTCCAACTGTAACAGTTATAGTTCAAGTGTATCTTAAGCAAAGGAAATATTGTACTGATGACATTTTGCTTTAGAAAGTGATTTAGGTGGAAAAACAAAGACTGTTTAAAAACTGTGTTTTAATAATCACAGGTGAGGGAGCTAAAATATATTGCTCACAGTTACAAGACCCAAGGAAGTTGAATAATTTTGGAACATCAAATCAACAACAAATCTATGAACCTACTACAGGGGAGGGGGGGCAAACAGTAGCAAGTGTCTATTTTTATAAAAAATTAAAGTCTAAAATAGAAATACAAGGTTTATACCTGACAAGGGTGGTATCTGACGAGTTATACAGTATGGGTAAAGATGTACCAAGAAAGGCTTGGATGTGCAGAATGTGTTTCAGGGTACACCCGTCTGACCAAAAGCACCACTAAAAGGACATCATGTGATATTAATAAGAACAGAGCTAAAAGAAAAATAGCACTTGTGTCTTTCAGAAATTGACCCCGTTCAAACTAAAACCTGACCACTAACTAGGACGGTGCTAAAAAAATATTATGGTGATACATACATAATCACACACTCCGTTCCAAATATATGTGTCAATACAGGTTTTACAGAATCTACATGGCCCAAACACTGAGACAAAAGTTGTACATTTCACCTGAGGTAACATCACCCATGGGGCAGTTTGCACAAAATTCAAGGGAGTGGGAAGAAGCCAAGATATAATGATGCAGCACATGTTCCAAAATATTAATTATTTCTTAGACCTCTGATTGCCTGAAATGTAAGCATTTAAAGTTGAAGAATCAAGTTAATTTGTTTTTTCTGCTTTTGTTTTAACACAGTAAAATACAAAAACTGTCCAGGATTTTATGGAAAACTCATGGTCCACAGTTGAGGAATATGTGATATGTAACATATAGTAGCCTCTGTATTGGATAAAGTATAATGCCCTGAGGCTGTGGGACATTCTCAGCCCATGCACTAATTACCTCAAAGAAAGACACTACAACAAGAATGGGTTTTGAGTTTTTTCAAGAAAACTATTAAGCTTCAAGCCTCATCTGATGTGTACTTCTAAGGAGAACTCTTAATCCATTTCTGCCTGCACTGGAGCACAAGTGAGCACAAGAGATTAATTTGGGCATGCCATACCTTATTCCCGAGAAGCATGAAAGCCTCAGCAGTAGTAAAACTCTCACTGCATGACTTATTTACCTTTAACAGGCATCAGCAGCGAACCATCAGCAGCCCAGTTGAGGAAAACAACTGCAAAGATTGTAGGAACTGGGTTTGTTCAGTCTATAGAATTACACACACTCTACAGTAAGACTCCTAACAGAATACTGGAAAAGTTATTTCCACCAGGAAGTCCTCACTAAGATTGCCAACATACGAGGAAACAGATGTACAAAAACTGTTGGCACAGTTCCACAAGAGAGCTTTTGCATGACTAGTAAGACAATGAAGCTGTGCAATATCATTTGATAGAGAAAAAAAACAAAGTGCAGAGGATGAGTGATGGAGGAAAATGAGGGGAACAGAGAAAAGAAAAACGGGAATACAGAAGGAAAAGCAATTATCTCCCAGCATCCGGCTGCTATGACAGCAGTTGACAGGCAGGGAGAGCTGCAGCTTATTGCTAAGCTTTCATCATTGCTGGCCACCAACCCATCTTCCCCTGGCTCACTTCTTCTCTCATAATTCCTCTATGTACAAAGCGAGGGACCTTCTCAGCCCCCTCAGCTACCTTTGATTATAGCACAAACAGCCGCTCTGCAGTATGTGTGTGTGTGTTGAAGTGTGCTCGTACTTAGATTTTGAGTGTGTGTGTTTGTGTGCAGCTGCTTGCGCCTGCGCAGCTTTCCAAAGGGCTGCTTTGCTGAGGTCCCCTCTGTGCCCTGTCCCTGTCAAAGCAGATGCCTCAGTGCTGCCTAAGAGCTGTCCATCTCTTCATTTAAACCAGCAACAGTGACAGAGGCTTGAAGGGAGAGCCATTACTGAGGGAGCACGGTCTATTCTCGCTTTTGAGAATGAACAAGAAAACTATTATTTTTCAAAAGTACAGTGCAAAAGCATCTTTATTTCCTGTTGAAATGACAACAGGATATAAAGATGCAGCATGCAGTTTTGTTTAAAACTATGTGCCAAATAGCATAAAGCAAGATAAGTGACATGCACCAGTTTCTGCAGAATTCTCCTACCAGACCTCAGCAGAGTGAAGCCTTCAGCAGAATGCTGATCTGAAACATACATGAGCACGAGGGAGTCAGGGAAAGGTGCTAAATTAAAAATGATAGTCTCTTGATGGGCTGTAAGTGGTGTTCTGGACCTTTGCGGGCCTCCCATTATAAAAGCTTAATGCTGCTGAACACTACTTCTTGCTGTTCCTTCAGTAGACCTGCCTGAACATGTCCTCTTTTTTTAAAGGTCATATACCAAGTAAAAATCATTCTAAACTCAAGTTAGACACTAAAATTATACCAAAGCAACTGTTACTTTCAGATCCTGTGGTTACTCCTATAAAAAGCCCCAATAAACACTATTCCTGGCCCCTCCCTTCCCTAAGAAATAGTATCACTATAATTAAATGATAAAGCAAAACTTGATTGATCTAAATCAGACAGTTACACTCTCATCCAGCATTACCAATCATAAACAGGCAGATCCTCACAAGGTGACCTTCCTGCAGAAGAGTCTCAGGACTACTGATAACAGAATAAATGCCGTGTCAGCATGCTACTTTCCCGTCACAAACACACTCATACACACACACACTTTGACACTCTGTGCCTTACAGTGAAAAAAGGGAGTAGTGCACTGTGGAATATTCATCTAGGTGATGCATATCTAACAGGAGTAACTCAAGTCACTTTTCTGCATGCTACACAGCTATTCTTCTTGTATTTGTTTAGCACCAGGGGATTTTAGACAACTTTTAAAAGGCTGTGTAGCTGAAATTAGCTCAAAAGGAGACTTTGATGTGCCAAGCTTGGGTCAGGATTGAAGCTGATTTGTTTTTGATTGAAGCCTCCTCTTGGTTAATCCACCTAGGTTGTCAAGATTGCTGTAGCTATTTTCAGCCGCTGAAGTTTAGCTGGGAGTACACATTTAGTGTAGGACAAAAGCTAACATCAAATGTTTGATTTGCATTTTAAAAAAAGACACATAATGGTATGCATCTTTGTAGGTTGCACCTTAAGGGCTGAGGTACACTTCTTATGAATGCATACATTGTACATTCACAGTTTACAGAATCTAATACTGTGGCAGCAGTTGGACAATACATCTTTGACAGATTAACACATGGTGCAGTTCACAAACAATTCAAAGGGTGGCAGAAGAAGGCAAATTTCATGGTGCAGCATAAGTTCCAGATTTGGCGTAACCTCTAAGATCCCTGAAGACCAGTGACAGCCAAGTGTAAGTAGCACACAGCTAAATGAAGACAGTGGGGGTAACTTCTCCTGTCAGCATTGTTGTATAAGCACCTTCTTTCTAACATTTGGAGTGAGAGGTCAGAGTTTGTGGCAGCTCTCCTCTTGACCATGGCACCCCAATCAGTTCCCAGTAAAAGTAATATCTTGAGCCAGTGGCAGCTGCGGGTGCAGTGCTCATTTGTAGTGAGGTTGGCTGCTCGCACTACAGAAGCAGAGAGTAATGAGTAATGTGTGGAAATCACAGGCGGCTCTTATTTACAGTGAGACAGACTTTTAAAATAATGATGTTGTGAGCCTCAAACCTCTAGTCTGAGTCAAGTATGAAGTTTCTTAGGGGCAGGCAAGTCCGATTCAAATCAATCAGTCAATCAATCAACATATATTTATATAGCCCTCTTCATACAAACAATGCAGCACAAAGTGCCTTATAAACAGATGGATACATTAAAATAAGATGTTAAGTATGAAGTATGACTCAGAGCTACTCCATCAAACCCCCAACCCACACAGCCCCGCAATCCATACACACTATTGGTAAAATGCAGCATAAATGAAAACAATAGTAGAACAGGAACACTGTTGTACCCAGGACACATAAGGACATGACCCCTCAAAGATCTAAAATTAGTAAACACAAGGGGTTAGGTTAAAGTGTAAAATCAAATATATCATAACAATATACAAATCAGAATAAACTGAAATGAAGAAAAAATATAATACAATAATAAAAGGGTGCTGTAATAAGAATAAAATACTAAAAGTTGATTCAGTTAAAAGCCCAAATAAAAATGTACATCTTAGATTTGTTTTAAAAACATTAACATTATTTGCAGCCCTCAGATCTTCAGGGAGGCTGTTCCATAAGCAGGGGCCGCAGTGATAAAAAGATGCCTCACCGTAAGTTTTTGTAATTGGGAATAGCTTTGGGAACTGTTAACAGAGAACTTCCTTAAAACCCGAGGGCTCTACTGGGCTCAAAGAGTAAAAGCAAATCAGAGATGTAAGAAGGGCTGAGACCATTAAACGCTTTGAAACCAGTATAAGAATCTCAATATATATTCTAAAAGGAATGGGTAGCCAATACAGAGACCTTTAAATTGGTGAAATATTGGCTCTTTTTCTGGTCCTCTTCAGCATCCATGCAGTTGAGTTCTGCAGGAGCTGAAGATGCAAAATTTTCTTTTTCGGAAGACCAGAAAAAAATAATTAAAATAATCTGTTATACATTATATATAAAACTAAGACCTGAATCAAATAAAACCCCGAAACTTTTAGCGCAATGACTGCTGATAGGCTGACACGGCTATAAAAGAAGCAGTTTCCTGACAGCCCATTCCTCTTTTGTCCTGACGATGGGCTGACTCAGGTTAAGTCGTGTGTTTGTGTGCTAAAAGTATGGGGTGGGAGGTGAAGGAGTATAGGTGAGTTGGGGTACCCTGTACGTTCTGCACTTAGGAAATAAGAATATTTTTTAGACAAAGTAGGTTATTTGGTTTTTGCCACTCCCTGTATTTACATTGCTTTAAGCTTGTTTTATTAGTTTAATCCACAGGCTTTTGGTTTGTTGTTTTGACTTTAGGATTATATAAACAGGCTGAGTTTTATTGTACTTTGGTTTTATTTGACACAACCACTCTGCGCCATCCTCCCCCACATTGTGAGAAACTTTGTTGTTAATTTGAGTTGTAAAATAAAAAGGATCTTTTTTTTTTCACTTTTACTCTGAATCCTGTCAGTTCCTTTGGTTGTTGTGTTATCCTTCTTTGTTTTACAAAAGGGACGTAACAGCGAGCCATCTCTGCTGTCAGCAAGGGTTCATTGTGACAGCAGGTGAGTGATAACAGCGTAGTATTTCTCAGCTTGTGAAGCGGGACATAAACAGTTTCAGTTTTTATGGAGGGGGATACAACTGGTATCAAGTACCTCAAACCCAAGTATAGGTTAGATATCATATCTATAATGCTTATTCCATTTGCAGTTGTGGCGGGACAGACAACCATTCCCTTCCAGCTACAACTTAGAGTAATTTAGAGTCACTGTTTACCAGACAAGCATGTTTTTTTTATCTGTGGAAGGAAGATTGAGTGCTCAGAGAGAATGTACCTGAGGAGCATGCAAAATGCAAACAGAAAGGTCCTGATATGGGGCTCAAACCCACAACCTTCTTGAAAAGAGGACAGAGCACTACCTACTGTGCCACTATGCTTCCAATTATGCTCCTTACATTAAGATGTAAAGTTGCCTGTAGGAGAGAGGAAAGAAGGAAGTGGGAAAGGAGAGATAACAGGCCCTCAGAGAGAGCTTCACTAAGCAGTACATTCTATACCTCGCAGCCATCATATGCTTTCTCCACACCATGCTCACTTTGCAAGTCCTTAGGGACTTTATAGATTCTCCACTCATTACTATTACTTATGTCACCTTTTACTTCACGGCCACAAGCAGACACAAACAGATACCCACACAAGCCCAAGAGTATCTCATTAGTAACTTCTCATCTGCTACATCCAAGGTTAAATGATCCCTCTGAATTTAAAACCAGCCATATTCATAAAAGAAAACACAATAACACATACACACACACATCATATTTCAGGTTTACATAATACAGAAAAAAACAGACAATTATAAAAAAGACAATGCACTGCTAATTGGAGCAGCTTGGGGGGAAACTATCTGAGCTGGGCTTCTGATGGGTGGCTGGATGGAAAACAAAGATGAGAGCTGTGGAGCTGTGTATGTGATGGAAATGATGTTGTAAACTCATGTTGAAATCACCTGTACATATCTGATTTTGTGAATACCTCACTAAAGTCTTACACTGCGTGCATGCACAGTATCTGTATGTGTGTGTGCTGTTGCATGTGTTTTAGATTGCACCTGTTTTGATGAATGAGAATCTCATTCACGTGTTCACCTCAGTGACTATAGTAAACACATTCATCTTTTCAGTACATTTCATTTGACACTGCTGATTATGCAAACTATTATTGATATTTTCTTGTCTTCAATCTTCTGCCTATTACTTTTATTGCTGCTTAAAATTTGACTGTGTGGGTAAACATGAGTGTTACTAAGAGAAAATGAGTTAAATCGATACATTTAGTGATCATTTGATCATGTCAAATGAAATAAGAGAAACAACAAAATCTCAAAATTAACGTGACTGCATTTGCCTGTGCTAACAAAATCATCACATTTTTCAGTTTGCAAACAGTAACAGAGCAACTAAATCTTGGCAAACCGTAATATTAAAACACATTTAGAGAGTTATGAACAGACATCTGACAACTTACTATCTAAAAAAACAGATATGCAGAGTAGAGCTGTTACACAAATTACACAACAGCTCAGGGAAACAGAGAAATAATGTCTCTGTACAGTTCAAAGCCTTTTTTCAGAGGGTATGGTCAAAACCTCCATTTGAGATGACCAAGTTATCAGCTTGCTTAAACTAAACTACGTGACTTAATCTGTTTTGTTTTGTTTTTTTTGCATTAAGTTTCTTTGAATGAAAATTTGATTAGTTATATCTCACCAGTGTGGTAGTGCAGAAGCAGGTCCTGGTGGTGGTCCCCCACAGTCATTGGATTAAAGTCTACAGTCACCTGCATGCACTCTCCTACTTTGAGAGTACCCGAGGAGGGGGTCACTGAGAAAGGCCTGAAAGATTGCATAGAGCACAGTTTTAGAGTGAAAAAAAAACTTGAGACTTGCTCTTTAAAAAACAGAGGAAGGACATTGTTTGACTGCAGTTTAAGCATTCAAATGTTAATTAGTATTAGCTGTACTGCACAGTACTTATTTAGTGTGGATGTTCATTAAATATGAGTTTGCTGTTATACAGTTCTTAGAGGTTGCTAAAATGTTTATATGTTATAAGAAGCTCATACATTTAAACAATTAATTTGATCGAGGTGAAATCTATAATAGTAGGGGAAAAGCAAGGCTTTAATAACAAAAAAGTACAATTTATATCACCAAATACCCGTGCAATTTCATATCTGCTTTTGGCCTGTACAGTATGGGATGTATGAAAAAAAGTGACAAGAATATAAAGGGCAAGAAATAAACTAATGCGAGTGATCAGGTTATGTCTTGGGCTAAAGACAGAGTTTTTTCTATAGTTTTTCTAGAAGTTTTTCTATAAATACAAAATAAATCTGAAGACGATATTTTACACTTCTCAGTTTATTTCCATTCTGATTGTAACTCCAAATGTATCTGTGTCGTATGACTAAAACATCTTAAACAAAGCTAAATGTTAGCATGAACTAACTCTTACATCTGTGTCTGAAGGGTAAACTTGGCATCACTCTTCCCAATGTTGCGGACCAGGTGAGTTCTCTCTGTGGACGTTTTCACGGGACAAACAGGTAAATGATACTCATCGTGAAAGTCTAGAATGGCACGGGGCCCAATGGCATGGATTGGAACCTCAAATCGCTCTCTCTCCGTCACACAAACTAGAATGTGGTGGTAGTCCTAAATGAAAAGAAAAAGATTAAAAAACTGTCAAACATTCAGTTTGATTTTAACCATTTTTTCAGTATAATATTAGCCTAACTTACCAAGTCGCCCTTAAGAACAGATGTTCCAAACACATTCAGATAAAAATACAGAAAATCCTGACCATAAATCACTGATTTCATAATGCAATCCATTTCAGGCTCCTCTTAAGTTTTTGAGCTTAGAGTGTTTACTGTGCAACGAGTTTGACTTTTTCAGCAGGTTTCACAGTGTGCAGTTATTGCAGCATCTTTCATGCCATCTGCTTTGGTCATTGAGGGTGTACACGCTTGCAAGCTGTATTGCTGTATTTGAGCTCTCGGAGTCTGGATGATGTAGAGCAAATGTTTACAACTTCCAAGTAGCTTTGACCACATTTTTTGGTCTTTGTATTCATGGTTTTAACTGAGGACTCTCTTAATTTTGACCTCGAACTGCCACTTGCAACCCACCAAAAATTGGGACAGCCAACATCTTAACATGCTTTACTTGTATATTTGTCACATCAGTATATTGGGCAAAACCAGCTTAAACAGCTGAATTAAGTTGTAGCATATTAACCAAAATTTTACCATAAGCATTGAGCTTAAACTTGGGCTGTGTGACACTGAATTCAGCCACAATGAGACTGTCAGCTAAATGCTAACATCAGCAAGAGCAATTCTATACAATATTAAAAAGGTATATTGCTTAGGATTAGAGCTGCTAAGAGTTTATTGTTATTGATGCTATTCTTTATTGATAACCTTATTACTTATCTAAGCCTACATAGGTCAACGGTGTCGACACTTGGAACTCCTGATATTTGATGATGTTTTGTCCAGACAAATGTCGAAGCAAGTTCCTGTTGTTTACACCCTTCCTTGACGTCACACAGACACACTCTAGACAATGTGCAGTTGGTTTTATGATGTCTCGTTAAGTGATCTTCATGACAGTTTCTGTTTCCTGTCTACCATGATTACCTCATGACCTCTTTGCTGTTGTTTGTGTGATGATTTGAGATTTGATTTGGGAATACTCTTAGTGAACTTCTGTCTATGCTTAAAACTTCCAGCTAGGAATCCAAGCTATAAAAACAGACCAAAGTAGGGTTTTCAGTATTTTGTCTGCAAGAGCAACTCTTTGTATTTAGGAAGCTTTGTGCTTTAGGTGTTTTATAATGTCTAAACTTGACATACTTCTTTGATTTTACATATTCAACTGACAGACCGTCCTAAAATGCTCACATTTATACACAAATTCATAGCAAATTCAAAGCAATGCTGAAAACAGTTAAGTGAAGCAAACACAGACAAGACCCACATTAGAGATTATGTTACCTTTAACATAATGTTGCTACAGTTCATGTTGACCTTTGCTTCTCAAGTTTCACTTTCACTGATATTGCCAGTAAATGAGACGACCAAAGGATGTACGGGTGTAACACAATGCCTGACCCATGAACCCAAATCATTTGACTCTGTCTTAAACATTAGCAAAGATTTGTGCACCAAATATGGATGGTAGATACACACACTTGATCATCCACTCTTGGTTGCAAAAACTCTATAATTTGTGTATTTATGTAGTAGAGCACCTGCTTTATCCATGGTATTATCTTTCTAATTTCACATTCTTGCCCACATCCTTTGCATTTCTTTCCTTCAAGTCTGATTACATCTTCATTTAATCATCTCATCTACATTCTATCCCAGTGTCTTAAGTGCAGGACACCTGGATACTTTGCTGTGCATTCTGAACCAAGCTTTTACTTTTTGATTATTCTACAGAGCAGGCAGACTCCCCTCTGTTCTAGGTACCTTGTTCTCCTGTGGAGTGAAGAAAACAGTGAAAGTAGCAGACAATCCTGGAGCGACCTTGCTTCCAGCATCCTCTAGACCAACCACGTGGAAATACTCTGAGTCCTGCTGCTCCACCTTCACTTGTCGTGAAACCTTGCGGGAAAAAAGTATATGTATTACACAAACTTAAGACAACTGCAGAACCCACACAGTGAGAACAGAGAGCCAGGGACACACACAACTGATGATTTATTCATCATTACTTTATAGTGTCCGTACAGCTTGCAGTGATAAATCTCCCCAAAATCCCTCCTGTCCTTTTCCAATCATTCTGCACCATGTGCACACAACCCACATTTAGTGACACACACACTGACAGACACACACACACACACACACGCTGTTAACTTTTTCTGATAAAAGTTTGACTTTTTCTTTTCTCTCATGTCAAAGCTCTTCTTGACTAAAAGGTCAGTTCAATAGCTGTTTTTGAATGAAATAGTTTCTTAAATCATTGAGAACACACACCTTGTCATTGTTGAGAAGTATTAAAGGTAAGTTGTACTTCTGTGCAGGAGTAAAGTTCTGGAAGACAAGCTCAGATGGGAAGGGCTGGAAAAGTGGTTGATCGATGTCCACCAAAGATAACTGACACACACAAATAGAACGAAAAGGCAGGTTACACATTCTCATCCAAACAAGACATAAACCTTTTGATGCCTGAAGCAGTCAGTTTTTCAAGTAAGTATATAAAGTAAGTAACAAAAGACAAGAGTCAGTTCCCTTGACAGGATCACACCATCACCATTATGGATTAGACAAGTATTAAGTAATAATACTCAAACCCTGGTTCCAAGTGCCATTTAGTCGAAAATTAGGCCACAGTTTTGACCACTTCTGACCCCTGTCAGTAGATGATATTGATAAGAATAAAGACTAATGACAATGATTCCTTGAGGCAGCTGATACAGAGTCTCAGTTGGAAATGGTTTTCCAATCCTGCCCCTATGAGCAATGCAAACATAATGAAAGGGAAGGAAATGGTCAGTTTTGAATTTGCAAGAACATAACAGGAGACATGGTTGAGCTGTGTTCCTGATCCGCTCAAAATCCCATCTTAGAGTAAAATGATACTGTATAGTATATAAAAGTGTGGATGACAGCCTTTCAGAATGACCTGAAAGATCTTGCTGATCATTGTAATCACTCATCACCTGGAGACATTTTCTAATGAATCAAATCACTAACAATTAGATCTGAAATATAATTTTGGTTTGTTTAATTGCCAAGAACCAAAAGCAATCTGGTAAATGATACAAAGGAAAGTAACAAATTGTTCTTGAGCTGTGTTTTATTTTTCAAGCATAGCAAGCTTCCTTCTTGCTTAGAAACGGCTTTAGTGAACAGGGCATTCATTAATCCCTAAATGCTTTTTTTTTTGATCCCCAAAATCCTAAATGCCTGCTGACTAGGAGGAAGAAGTTTTATTATAATTTAAATGACCTTAGCAGGACAGCACATACCCCCCATGCAGGTCTCATTTACCCCTCAGGTTTTATATATTAATGTTTATTAGTGGCTACAATTTGATTTTGGCTGAAGTATGAGTTTAGAAAGCAGTAGATGGTTGATGAGAAAGCCAGAAAGAGACATAAGTGTTGTTAGATTCCCAAGGGTTTTCTTCTTGAAAAATGGTAAATGTCTATGGAGAGAAGTTTGTTTCTTTATGAAGCAATCATAGAGAACAGATTTGAAAACATTTTTTTTTTATTATAATTTTAAAAATACAAAAAAAATGCAGGTGAAAAGTTACATATATTTGTGATTAGTACTGTATCTTGATAAATTCCCAGATTTTGTTCACCTGCCTTGACTTACATATGAACTTAAGTTACATCCCATTCCTAATCCATAGGGTTCAATATGACGTCGGTCCACCCTTTGCAGCTATAACAGCTTCAACTCTTCCGGGAAGACTCTCCACAAGGTTTAGGAGTGTTTAGGGGAATTTTTGACCATTCTTCCAGAAGCGCATTTGTGAGGTCACACACTGATGTTGGATGAGAAGCCTTGGCTCTCAGTCTCAGTACTAACTCATCCCAAAGGTATTCTATCAGGTTGAGGTCAGGACTCTGTGCAGGCCAGTCAAGTTCATCCACACCACACTCTGACATTGATGGGCTCTAATTTCGTAGACCAGGCCCAAGCGCAGGCGCACCTGCTCTGCGCCGGCCTTCGCCGAGCGGACAGGGTGTGACCAGCGCACTTTGCAAGTTTCCTGCAGTGCCAAGAGAGGCGCACTCAAGGCGCAGAGGGGTGCAGAGGGGCGCAGAGGAGCGCGTCCACGCCCACGTCTCTGCCTCTCCGCACAAATGTCAGAGTAGGAGGAGAATAGACGTGAGTGGCTTTGACACAGCCGAGGGTTGTCTCCACCAATCAAATGAGCGCCTCTCCTCGCCTTTAAATACGCTGCGGCCGAGGCACAGCGTCTGATTGGTCTGAATGATCCCCGCTGCTGGAGACGGTCAGAGCTGCTGTCAAGCAGCAGCTGGGAGAACAGACTGGCCATCGGGGAGCGCATCGGAGGCCCGAAGCGCGTCACTGTGTGGGCCAGCTCCCAGGACAGATGTAATCTGTTCCTTTGTCATTATAGGAGTACAAAATTAAGAGACAGTTACACCGCAGCTGCTTTATCTATTCAGAATGATTCTGATCCATCTGCACTCCTGGTTTGTCATCGCCAAATAGCAGAGCCTTTAGTGATATACTGTATACTCTCCCGGTGTCTCCTCCTCATCCTCCTTACAATAATGTACTCCATCTTTTTAGATCACGTTAAAAAGAAAGACTAAAATAGAGGAATATGGGAAATCACGGGTAAATCCTGAGTGACATACATTTATTTTATCTCCTTTTTCTTCGTCTTTTTTCTCCCTCTTTTCTTTGAATTTCATGAAATGAGAGAAGCCAGATATATACTCAGTATCAGATGTTAAGTCTGTTTATTGTTGACTTGTAAGATGTGCATCAAGCTTCCAGCTGCCGTCAGGTTAAGTTTCCATTATGACAAATGGCTTTAATCCGACATCAGATGTGACGGGACAGTTAATATAGATACAAATGTATATGCTGGTTCAGACGGTTACATTAAATAGTGATTGCTGTGATTGTTTATTGCATTAAAATGTGCCTGACACTCTGGAAACCTGCCTCTGAGGCTTTGTTGACGTGTGCGCACATGTGCGCCTGTCACCAAATTACAGCTGCAGAGGGTGCGCTCTGCTTTGCGCCGAGAATAGACCAGGTTGGAGCTGGCAAGCTTTCAGCGCACTTTCTGCACTGTTTTTGGCACGGAATTGTCACTGCGCCAACATGAATCTGCCGACACCTCCCCCTGGTGTGCCGTCACACCCATCTCTGCGCAGACGGTCTACCAAATTGTCAAATTGGCAGCGCACGGCGGTACGCCGGACGAAATTAACAATGTGCGGGGTGCACCAGGCTTGCACCCCCTGCGCTGCGCCACGAAATTAGAGCCCCATGTCTTTATGGACCTGTTTTGTGCTCTGGTGCACAGTCATGTTGGAAGAGGAAGGGGCCAGCTCCAAACTGGTTCCACAAAGTTGGAGCATGGAATTGTCCAAAATGTCTTGGTGTGCTGAAGCATTCAGAGTTCCTTTGACTGGAACTAAGCGGCCAAGCCCAGCTCCTGAAAAACACACCATAATCCCCCCTCCTCCAAACTTTACACTTGGCACAATGCAGTCCAACAAGTATCGTTCTCCTGGCAACTGCCAAACCCAGACTTGTCCATCAGGTTGTCAGAAGGAGAAGCTTGGATGCAGCTGCTCGGCCATGGAAACCCATCCATGAAGCTCTCTGCACTGTTCTTGAGCTAATCTGAAGGTCACATGAAGTTTGGAGTCTGTAGCGATTGACTCTGCAGAAAGTTGACCGCTGACCCCGCTCTATCAGTTGAGGTGGCCTACAACTTTGTGCCTGAGTTGCTGTCGTTCCCAAACACTTCCACATTCTTATAATCCAGCTGACAGTTGACTGTGGAATATTTAGGAGCGAGGAAATTTCATGACTGGATTTGTTGCACAGGCGGCATACTATCACAGTTCCACGCTGTAATTAACTGAGCTCCTGAGAGTGACCCATTCTTTTAGAAATGTTTGTAAAAGCAGTCTGCATGCCTAGATGCTTGATTTTATTCACCTGTGGTCATGGAAGTGACTGGAACACCTGATTCTGATTATTTGGATGGGTGAGCGAATACTTTTGGCAATATAGTGTATGTAACTTGTTCACCTGCATTTTTTTGTATTTTGATATCATAATTTTGTAAAAAAAAAAAAAAAAATGTTTTCAAATCTATTCTTTTGATTGCATCATAAAGAAACACATTTCTCTCCATACAAGTCTGCCACCAAAGCTTGATGGCAGAAAGAAATGATGATAGCAAATTTCAGTCAACATTTCGGTTACTGTGAGCTGTTATCTGTCACTGTAAAACAATAGAACTGCCTTTAGCTTGTGTTTCAGCCCAAAGACAAGTTTAACAGGATACACTGTCCACGTACTGTAGCTACTGACCATAACATCACCTTATAAATAAAGTGCTACCTAAAATTATAAATCTGTTGCTTGTCTTTAAAAATCAGTGTTACTTTTATGGATGGTTTAAGGACAAGGACCTAATAAGCTTTTATAGGTGTTAAAACATTTTTAACATTTACTTTATGATGTGTTGTCTGGCTCATGTCAAGTAATTCCAAAATACGGGGCG
Organism: Scarus forsteni; assembly: GCA_036419115.1. Classification (NCBI taxonomy): domain Eukaryota; kingdom Metazoa; phylum Chordata; class Actinopteri; order Labriformes; family Labridae; genus Scarus; species Scarus forsteni. The sequence goes on along the minus strand of JAZDUH010000536.1, from coordinate 6,695,985 downwards.
GTTGCACCTCCTTGGTGTGAGCCAGTCGCTCCTCTGTGGACTGCAACATCTCCTGAGTGTAAACAGATGGCGTCACCTGCAAATACACAGGGACACGGGGAATCATGCTAAGTGCACAGAAAACCTGCTCCCTATCTCTTCTACATAGCAGCAATGAGGCACCACATCAAACAAAGGCATTACTATTGATGGAGGGACGTTGAAAAGATAATGAAAACAAGAACTGTCGGCAAGAATGTGGGCTGAATGCTGTCAGCTGTGACACACATGCTCAGGAACCAGCATCAAGAGCAATTACTGTACTTGGTTTCATTTGCTTGAGATTATTAACACCCACCCTCTCCGTGTGGCATCTCTGCAACATTTATAGGTTAATATCTTATCTTACAATTCTTTAGACCCTCTCCATCTGTGTGCTGGAAACATCTAACAGCACTTAGCCTATTTCAAGTTTAGGTCAAAGAAGGATTTTGGCTGGAGATTGAAATAAATAATGTAGCAGGGGGAGTTACTGTATATGCAATATTAAACAGCTGCTCGTGTGTATTCAGAAAAAGTCTCAGTTCTATTCAAAAACAACAAAGTTGCTTGAGTAAACATTCTTTGTCAAGGAAAGCTGTGAAATGTTTGGCTTTTCCAAAAATGTGCTCTTTTAATGATTTCAAGGAGGACTCTGGAAATGCTCCATAAAAGTTTGACCATTGAGTTTTGGAATGAAATGGTTGCACTGTACCTCAAACATATTCATCCAATAAAAGTTTGCATCCGTTTCTTCTGCTCCAAGTAGCAAACACAGAGAGAGATACAACATGCAAAAACAGCTGTTTCACATTGGAAACATTTTGGACAGTTAATAGGCCTAGTTAACCATCACTGACTATATGCACTACACTTAAATTCAATCAATGTGTTTGCTGACAATAATTAGAAATAATCTTAATTTCAAACAATCAAATTTGATGAATCAGCTTTTGGTAGAAAATAGCAGTTCTATGAAAAAATCCAACAAAATCCAAGATAGCCCCTGCTCTTGTCCCCTACCCGAGGTACAATACAACCAGCCAAGATGAGGAAAAGGCTTAAAATTGCTGAGCTGAGGTCACTGCAACAAAACAGTGCAGTCATATATTGATTTTTGCCCCCTATAAGGAGCCAAGGTAATTATTGGTACAATCTGTCATTTGAAGCAGCCCTTTAAAGGCTTTGGACGATGTCCAAATCTTTGTTCAGGAAATCTGGCTTCTGTTCATTCATGAGAAAAATGGTTAACATCCCATTAATCTTACCTGAATATTGCTAAGATACTTCCTATAATAACATTGTGTAAAATAACATCATGTATCCCCTTGTGAATAGTATTGGTGAGGGGTTTATTCAGAAATCACACAATGTCTTATCCTCACCCTCCGTGGTTTGCCTTCCTTCAGAGTAAGTTTAAGGTTACACGGCAAAAGCTCATTGGTCTTTAGCCTCTTTTTTCTCAATGGACATTGAATGGACGTCATTCTGGATCCGGCTTGCAGAAAATAAACCTGCAAAGAAAGGAGGACATGCAAGCATTAGTGATTTCAGACCCTTTAAACCCAAACGATGCAACTGGGGAAATGACCCCACTAAAATTTTGACACTTGATAGAAAATGTTTAATATCAAAACCCTCAATTAAAGCTATCTTTCTGAATAATGGTCACCAATAATCAAAAACTCATTCAGGCAGATATATCACTCCTAAGGATGTGTAATAATTCACAATTAGATTTTTGTTCTTTGTCATATGAGCCTTTGCATAAATACATCATGACAATCTCATTATCAAAAGACATGAAAAAAATCTTATTGATGTGGTCAAGGAAACTTTATGGAGGTATGACATAATGGTCCTGATTTATCACACTTTCTGATGCAGTCAGCTGAAGCTTAAGGTGGCTGTGAGCTACCTTCAAATTTTTGTGCCAATTTAGTGACAAAAAGGGTCTCTTGGATTTTTCTCAGAATCAGAGGAGTTTTACAAAACATTTACTGTAGCGTAGGCAAGGACAGCATCTGTTGCATCCTTCACTTTTTCTAAACAACCTGCAGAATCGCTGTCAAAATATTGAACATATTCATGGCACATGTTATATTTTTCTCTTACCGTGCTGGTCTACTGCATGGTACCAGCTGAAAGATACTGACCATCCCTTACGCAGGTAAGTAGATTGGCGCAATTGTGTCCAAAAAGCCATTACTCAGACATCAAAAAAGGCCAAGCAGCTCAACTCAAAAACATTTAAACTGAGAGCATGGGCTCTAGTTGTTAGTTAAGGGCAGGAGAGCAGCACAAGAAATAAGTCTTTGCATGCATTAGTGAAGAAAGGCAGGGGTTTCTTGAATTTCTGAAAACAGAGTCAGGAAATTATTAAGGATTAATGATGTCCTCAATAAGAACATGTAGATGCTTATCCATCATTCAACATCATAAGGGAGGGGTCAAATTGGCCCCACGTTTCATCTGCAGCAGGACAACAACCCAAATGCCAATGTCCTCAGAAACTTGCTTCAGTGTAAATAAGCACAAGAAGTCCTGCAAGAGATGGTATGTACCCCACAGAGCCCTGATCTCAGCATCATGGAGTGTGTCTGGGATAGCAAACAGAGACAGAAGGATCTGAGTCAGCTAACTTCCATATAAGATCAGTGTTTGCTGCACCAAAATGTATACGGGTCAGTGACAAATAAGAGTTTGTATGATGAGCAACTCAAAAATTAGATCAAATTAGATTACAAAGTACTTTATCAATGCCCTTGGAAACCTTCCTCAGGGAAATTCAGAATGTTTTAAAAATTTGTTTTAAAAGCCTGCATCGGATTTTCAATTATCTGTTTATCCATTTCTTACAAACAGAAAGACGGATTGCCCCTGAAAATGTCAAGTGATGTAACTACAAAAAAAGGAGATAAAAATAATATTTCCACCGAGAGTGTATGCAAGAGCACTTATGAAAACAGTTACATAACTTTGATTTATCACTTGTAAATACATTTTTATGAATTATTTTAAAATACACTTATCTGCATTTTTTGGAATGTAGATCAAGAATAATACTGAAAATCATTTTGTGTTTTCTAAATAACATTTTACAAATTATGTAAAAATGATCAAAAAAATATTATAGTACAATGCAACAGAAGATTACAACCTATTCCCCATTAATTTGCAAGTAAATTATAATATTTTCTGTAAAAAAAAAGTACTGGTTACACTATTTGACAAAAACCCAGTTACACCATCTGACCATGTTGCTTCTACAGAAGGAGCTGGTGCAAAATAATTAAGCATAACTGTCATAGAAGTCAATTGAGCTTGTGCTTTTTATTATTTTCAGTAAAGAAAGAAAAACCAACAACATGGGGTGTTTTCTATTAATTTATGAATTTATTAACAAGCTGAAGGATCTGCATGGACTGTGTCAACCCATTTTTTATTTGCTTGATAATTCCATCTATCGGGGAAAAGAGGCTCTATTATATTGCAGCCATCATGAAACAACAGAAAGTTAATGAATTTAATTTTACAGATCTAAATTTTTAATATTTGACAAAAATTTAACATGTTATTGGAGTTTCATGTATTTTAAAAGCTGCTGTTCATTTTTAACATTGTCATTGTTCATCTACTGCTGCTACATTATGAAATTAATCATATTCTTCTCTGGAGAGCTTAAGGTTGAAAGTGCCTGTAATAAAAACATGTGCTAATTATGTATTCAATATGTGGAAAGCTACAATATGGGAAGGGGGGGTATCAGTTCTTGATACCCTGTGTTCTTTTGTACCTCTGTACAATACTGCAATCTAATTTCTCTGGAGTCCTCCCAGGGGCTGAATAAAGTTTTATCTAATCTAATCTAGTTACTTTACTGAAGTCAGTTATAATAGGCCAACACCACTGAGAGATACAGAGTGAGCAATAAATATTAGTTACAATTATACTAGCTTGAGTAGATGGCACAATAATGCTTATTTTGTGAAGGACAGTTGCATTTCTCATTAAATATAGGTCTCTGGTAAATATAGAACAGCAGACACATAGTTCTGGCTTTCCCAAACAATGAGCAGTATCACCACGTGTTATTGACAAAGTTAGGTAATCAAACACGGTTTTACCGGCAGTTAAAAAAGAGTAGTAAGCAATACTAATCGCCGGAAAGGTTATCATTTTGCCGTAACATTCCTAGTCTGAACACATCCTGGTATGATGGGTGCCATGGTAGCCTACAGTAACGGAGGCTACGTCGGTACCGACTTTGCTAACATGGGCAAGCACCTACAGAAGTTTTCTATCTGCCATGGAGACGACACCCTTGCAACATCTGTAAGATATTTCCCTTAGTTTATATAAGAAAAGGCCAATGTCTGCGTTATGAAGCTTAATTACAATCAACATGAATACGACAAAAATAAACGGTCATAACTTTAACGACAGCCTTCAGTTCCATAGTTTAAAAATATCAAAATAACAGGAATGACCCATTTCTTGTAAATTAAAAAACCAACCAAAAGCACGTACCTCTTCGTCTGTGAAAAAGTAGCAGATTTATGTAGAAGCTCTCTGAGCATCGTTCATGAAACTGTTACTTACCGTTTGTTGCTCGTTTCTAAGGTAACGCATACAAACGCCTCTCAGTATACTGTTCTCTGATTGGCGAATGGCGAACACCTGACAAGAATGGCCGAGGCACTGAGAGCCCAGCGGACCTTTTTAATTTTCAATCAGGCAAACCGTCAGAAAAACTAATCCAAACCGAAATAGTTGCCGCCAGGCCTGCTAATTACAAGCTAGTTTGGGCTTCCTTTTTATATTTTTTTTCTTAAAATATTGGCAGCTGTTGGTTGTGGTTTTTTTTTTATGTTTTTGGCCTGTTAAGCCTCCAGGCCCCCAGGAGAAATCTGATGCACACTCCGATACAAACTCAACTCAGAAGCACAAACAAGTTTGTCCCCCTTCAAACACAGTTTACTGTAAAAGGAGGGGCAAATTATCTTTTCACCAAAGAGAAATCCTTAAGGCCAGTGTAAATGCAGTATTTGATTTAGAATATTTTGTACTCACTTTTCCTTATAAACTTACACTTTGAATCGTATATTTTCAAGGTTTAATAAGAATATTTGTGTTTGCCCTGTGTCCATTCTCTTCACAAGAATTACACTTAAAACTGTAAGACAGCTCTTTGATGTAGTTACAGCGTTTGACCACTTGTCTTGAGGGCGCTCTAATCACTCTGTAAGTTAGTTTAAGCTAGGGGTGGGCAACTTTAATTACCAAGAGGGCCACATGAAACCATTTTTCCCAGCCTGAGGGCCACAGTTACAAATTTTCAGAAGCCCTTGTTAATGAAAAAGAATGTTGGATAAACAACAAATGAGAATATACATTTTTCATAAAATTACAATTCCAATATTCATATATTACAACATAAATACAAGTTATTATGCTTATTCAAATAAACTTGATACAGAATTCAAGCAAATTAAGCTCATATACATGGAATTAAAGCTAATGGAACTATTTTCAAATAAATTAAAACACGTGTTTTTCAAATTTTTAAAGCTCAAATATTTTGCTGCTGCCATTTTTTAAATACAGCATTGAGTAATAATTGATATAATGTTAAAGGCTTTGTGAAAGAGATTTAGACACTATAAGAGCAAAGTAAGGTTGTAAATAACTTACATAAGATTGTATAGAAGTATTTCTATTGGATATCTGAGTTTTCTTCATATTTACAGCTGCTGGTTTTTGGGAATGAATGGCGGGCCACATTTAGTGATGTGGAGGGCCGCATTTGGCCCCGGGCCGCCACTTGCCCACCCCTGGTTTAATCTCATTGTCTAAAGTTCCTACTGCCTTTTTTCCTGGTTTGGTTCACAACAGAAAAATTGTCCTCATGTTAGTGGATTTAGCTTCCTGCCCGCTACCTAAGGTTAGTTATAATGTTAAATGTAATGAAGCAGCACCCGTTATGCAGAGAGGGCCTCTGCATCGAACCTCTTGAACTGTAATGGCCATTTTTACTGTCAAATGGGACATTTTTTACCTTGTCATGAGCCAGAGAGTAATTCTTATCTTTCAAATGGTTAGTCATTAAAGATTAGCTTTGGTTCACAATACTTACATTTATCTAACAAAAATGTCATGGAAGTGGAGAAACATGACTCAAAATTAACTTAAGGACAAGCTGGAGTCATACAGCGTAGAAAAAACGTCCTAACATTAATGCTTGGAAAGTCTTTATTGTTTTGTATGGCTCAGAGTTGAATTGTAGTGTTACTGTAGGCAGCATTTAAAAGCAGTCAGTGTTACTGCTACAATAATAATAATAATAATACATTTTATTTAAAAGCGCCTTTCAAAACACCCAAGGACACTGTACAGGATAAAACAACAACAACAATAAAATCAACAAACAATAGAACTATAAAATCAGCGAAGTGCAACAGACAGAGATGGAGTGGAAGATTCATGGTAAGGAATATGCAGTTCGAAACAGGTTGGTTTTGAGTCTGGATTTAAACAGAGACAGGGAGGTCAGGTTTCTGAGGTCCGGTGGGCGAGAGTTCCAGAGCTGGGGAGCAGAGCGACTGAAGGCCCTGCTCCCCATGATGCTGAGGCAAGCAGCTATGAAGGTGACCTTATTTAAGTCCTAGATCCCTGATGACTGTCTTCACTGCCACTAAGAGTGGCAGAGCCTGGCGCACCCCGCACAGTGTTAATTTCGTCCGGCGTACCGCCGTGCGCTGCCAATTTGACAATTTGGTAGACCGTCTGCGCAGACATGGGTGTGACGGCACACCAGGGGGAGTCGACGGTGCACCAGGGGGAGGTGTCGCCAGATTCATGTTGGCGCAGTGACAATTTCGTGCCAAAAACAGTGCAGAAAGTGCGCTGAAAGCTCGCCAGCTCCAACCTGGTCTATTCTCGGCACAGGGGAAGCGCACCCTCTGCAGCTGGAATTTGGTGACAGGCGCACATGAACTCACATCACTGAACTCATGAAACAGGCCTGAACAAAAATGATGGTACCCTTAACTTAATCACTGCAATCAAATTATTTCTGTAACTCTCAGTAAGAATTCTGCACCTTAGCATGTATTTTGGCCCACTCCTCATGAGACAACTGCTCCAGCTGTCTCAGCTTTGAATGGTGTCTTCTCCAGACCTCATGTTTCAGCTTCTTTCACAAATGTTCAACAGGATTTTGATCAGGGCTTATTGAAGGCCACTTCAGAATTGTCCAACGTTTTGCTCTGAGCCATTCTAGGCTGTTTTTATCTGTGTGTTTTGGGTCTTAATACTGTTGGAGGACCCATGACCTGTGACTGAGGGGCCACTTACACGTGGCCTAATAGGCTACAGGGAAATCTAATATGGGAACAGTATATAGAGTGCTAAAATCCACAAACTTTTAAAACCAGGGTCCAGAGTTTTCAAAATGCTCCTCCATGCAGCTCTGTGTAAACCAGAGTACGAGCGTTTCAGGGTGAAATGCTGACGTCACCGCATGCGCAGTACTCTTTCACATGAAGGCTACACGCTTACCAGGAACAACAACAGCTTCGGCCGTCTACAGAGAAACACTTGCTTGGTTTGTTAATCTAGACAAAACTATCCAGACGGATTAGTTGTCTGATCAGATTTGTTGTCCAGACAATAAACTCCTGCGTCTTTGTGTGTCTACTCACCATTGTTGTAGTTAAACAGTTTTTCTGCTTCAAACATATGTTGTAGCAGTGCCATTTGTCTGCAAACCTACATTGCCATCTACTGAACTGGCATGCAAACCACAGCGGTTTCATTAATTTTTGGCGTTTGTATAGCTCTGTTTGAAACAGAATCAACTTTGAATACACAAAGGAAAAACCTTTCTGTTTTAGGTCACAGAGTCTCCGTGTAAGCAGACCAATCTTTCTGACACTGGGCAACACATTTCTCTCTAGAATACCTTGATAGTTTTGAGGTTTCATTTCATTTTTCCTGAAAAATACAAGTTTAAGGGGGAGTCAGGGCTGAGGCTTTCACCTAGTATTATTTAACCTTGTGCAGCAGATGGATCCATCTTGCCAAGCTCTTATTGGGTGCTGGAGAGTGCCTCTTTTGGGGACTCCCTTGTTCTACTGGGGGACTTCAACGCTCACATTGGCAATGACAGAGAGACCTTGAGGGGTGTGATTGGGAGGAACGGCTCCCCCCGTTCTGAACCTGAGTGGTGTTCTGTTATTGGACTTCTGTGCTCGTCACGGATTGTCCATAATGAGCACCATGTTCAAGCATAAGGGTGTCCAAATGTGCACTTGGCACCAGGACACCCTAGGCCGCAGTTCCATGATTGGCTTTATGGTCGTTTCATTGGACTTGCGGCCACATGTTTTGGACACTCGGGTGAAGAGAGGGGTGGAGCTGTCAACTGATCACCACCTTGTGGTCAGTTGGTTCCAATGGTGAGGGAGGATGCCTGTCAGACCTGGTAGAGCCAAGCATGCTGTGAGGGTCTGCTGGGAACGTCTGGCTGAGTCTCCCGTCAGAAAGAGTTTCATCTTCTACTACTATCTTAAACTAGCTACAATACCTGTCTGTTCCTCTCCCAGTTGTCTTGTCTTGTCTTGTCTTGTCTTGTCCTGTCTTGTCTGTCACTATTTCCCCTTCTTTCACACTGTGGTGTGGCACGGCCCTCCCCCTCAGCTCCCATCAGGGGTTAAATAAAGTTTTATATGATGGAGTAGCCTACAGGGAGGGCTGGTGATGGTCACTATAGCAGTGAATCATATTCACATATCTCTCACTGCTAGAAAAAAAAATTGCATTAGTCTTTCCAACGCTGCCACCAGACAGTACTCAGCTGTAAAGATAATGCAGACAAGGGAAAAAAAAAAAAAAAAAAAAAAAGAAAGAGTTTCATCTTCCACCTCTGGGTGAAGTTCGTCCACGTGGCGGAGGAGGCAGGGGACACTGAGTCCGAGTGGGCCTTGTTCCGGGCCTCTATTGTTGAGGCGGCTTATCAGAGCTGTGGCCAAAAGGTGGTCGGTGCCTGTTGTGGCGGAAATATCTGAACCCGCTGTTGAACAGCAGAGGTGAAGGATGCCGTCAAGCTGAAGAAGGAGTCCTATTGGGCCTTTTTGGACAGTGGGACTCCGGAAGCAGCTGACAGCTACTGGCTGGCACAAGCAGAATGCAGCTTCGGTTGTTTCCAAAGCAAAATCCCAGGCATGTGATGAATTCAGAGAGGCCATGGGGAATGAGCCGGAGTTTGTGCACGAGGTTGAGCAGGTCTGGATAGATATAGTTGGACTCACCTTGACGCATAACTTAGGCTCTGGAACCAGTCCTCTTGAGAGGGGTTGGACTCTTTTCCACTCTAGAGTTGCGGATGGTGAGAGGCGTTGGGCAGGGGTGGCAGTGCTCGTCTCCCCTTGGCTCGAGGCCTGTACATTGGGGTTGATCCCGGTGAAGGAGAGGGTAGCCTCCCTCCACCTTTGAGTGGTGGGACGGAACCTAACTGTCATTTGTGCTTATGCACCAAAACAGTTCATAGTTTCCACCCTTTTTGGATTCCCTGGAGGGGGTGCTGGAGAGTGCCTCTTTTGGGGACTCCCTTGTTCTACTGGGGGACTTCAACGCTCACATTGGCAATGACAGTGAGACCTTGAGGGGTGTGATTGGGAGGAACGGCTCCCCCCGTTCTGAACCTGAGTGGTGTTCTGTTATTGGACTTCTGTGCTCGTCATGGATTGTCCATAATGAGCACCATGTTCAAGCATAAGGGTGTCCAAATGTGAACTTGGCACCAGGACACCCTGGGCCGCAGTTCCATGATTGGCTTTATGGTCGTTTCATTGGACTTGCGGCCACATGTTTTGGACACTCGGGTGAAGAGAGGGGTGGAGCTGTCAACTGATCACCACCTTGTGGTCAGTTGGTTCCAATGGTGAGGGAGGATGCCTGTCAGACCTGGTAGAGCCAAGCATGCTGTGAGGGTCTGCTGGGAACGTCTGGCTGAGTCTCCCGTCAGAAAGAGTTTCATCTTCCACCTCTGGGTGAAGTTCGTCCACGTGGCGGAGGAGGCAGGGGACATTGAGTCCGAGTGGGCCTTGTTCCGGGCCTCTATTGTTGAGGCGGCTTATCAGAGCTGTGGCCAAAAGGTGGTCGGTGCCTGTTGTGGCGGAAATATCTGAACCCGCTGTTGAACAGCAGAGGTGAGGGATGCCGTCAAGCTGAAGAAGGAGTCCTATTGGGCCTTTTTGGACAGTGGGACTCCGGAAGCAGCTGACAGCTACTGGCTGGCACAAGCGGAATGCAGCTTCGGTTGTTGCCAAAGCAAAATCCCAGGCATGTGATGAATTCAGAGAGGCCATGGAGAATGAGCTGGAGTTTGTGCGCGAGGTTGAGCAGTTCTGGATAGATATAGTTGGACTCACCTTGACGCATAACTTAGGCTCTGGAACCAGTCCTCTTGAGAGGGGTTGGACTCTTTTCCACTCTAGAGTTGCGGATGGTGAGAGGCGTTGGGCAGGGGTGGCAGTGCTCGTCTTCCCTAGGCTTGAGGCCTGTACGTTGGGGTTGTTACGGTCCCCAGAACAGCTCATATCAAGAAGACCAAACAGAATTGAAACAGTCAGGAATTACCAAGTTTACTCTCTTTGTTTATTAAGGGGAGAACAGGTTAAGTGACCAAATCAGAAAAAAAAACACCATAACTAATTTCCCAGCCAAATACCCTTCCCCCTCAAAACTAACAAAATAATGGTGGACCAGCTACAAAGAACAAAGGAAAGGGAGCCACCACTGTCCAGCCCATGTGAGGGCCGGTGGAACAGGATTCTCCCTTCTACCTGAACACAAACCCCTGCACACCTAAACAATGGAAATAAAACCGAAAACTGGACCACTGGACCCACCAGAAATAAAAGAAGAAAAGAAAACCACATAAGGTCATACAAAACCAGCTTCTTCTGCTCTTCCAGCCGCTCCTGCCGCTGCTGCTGAGTTGAATGTGTGGAGTAGAGAGAGACCAAGCAAGACGGAGAGGGGGGAGCATGTAACACCCCCACCCTAAGTTATTGAACAATGTATAATAAGGAAAAACCACAACAACATAATATAAATAAGAAGAAACTTACAGTCTTCTTCTCTTCTGGCAGTTGGATCCTCCTTATGATTACTGCTCCTCCCCGCTTTGGCTAAAGATTGAATCTATGTCAGTGAATAAAACCTCACTTCGCTTTAACTTGGCTATAATTTTGTTCTTAGTAGCTCAATTAAAATACTGAATCAAATTAGAAAATGTCTTAAACTACCAAAGGCTTCAATAAATGCCCCAATAACTGGCAATCATTTATTCAAACCAGGGTTAATAGATGGAGTGTTTTTAGACTGGAGGCAGAGAGGTCTACACTGCATTTCAGACTTTTATATAGATGGCAGTTTTGCTTCCTTTGCTCTGCTCCAGGCCAGATATGACCTCCCTCAATCACATTTTTATCGTTACTTACAAGTGAGACATTTTGTAAAAGAACACATTTCAAATTTTCCAGCAAAACCAGGTAACTATAATTTTTACGATTCACTTCTTTCACAACCAAACTCCAAACATTTGATTTCTCGCCTTATCACTTCTTTTGAAACACCCGTGAGCACAAACAATCTCAGGGAGGCATGGGCAGTAGAACTGGGAGTCCCACTGTCAGAAGACTTATGGGAGGAGGGTCTTTGTGGTATTCAAGAGTGTTCTATAAACTCTAGATATCGGCTGATTCAGTTTAAAGTCATTCATAGACTGCATTATTCCAAAATAAAACTTAACAGAATCTTTGAATCAGTGTCCCCCTTTTGTGATAGGTGTGGCGGGGCAGAAGGCTCACTCTCACATCTGTTCTGGTACTGCCCAGTTTTAGAAAACTTTTGGAGGGACATATTTAAGTGGTTCTCAAGGCAATACAAGATAAACATTAATCCAGACTGTACCCTGGCAATTTTTGGTTCCTTTGAAAATGTGGGGAACTTCCCTGACCATTGTAAGCAGGCCCTCAGGACAGGCATGGTTGCAGCTAAAAAATTAATTTTACTCAATTGGAAATCTACTTCACCTCCTTGCTTTAACAGGTGGCGCAATGAAATGGTTTGTGTTGCCAAGGTAGAACAGGTCCGCCTTAGCAGAGTAAAGGCACTAGATCACTTCGAGAAGATATGGAAACCATTTTTGGATCAGCCTGATTAGATTTATATGAAGTAGAGACTGCTATGTATCTGCGTCTGTGTAACTTTCTTTGTGATGGACCTACGGACTGAAGATATATTTCTCCTCTCTGTGTGTTTTTGTCTTGTTTTGTTGGTGGTAGGTTGTTTTTTTTTGTTTTTGTTTTTTGTCTTTTTTTTTTTTTTTTTGCAACACCATAGGACACTGCATTGGACTACTTGGTGTTGACTTTTGCATAACTTATATCATCTCTATTACTTCATTGGCTGGTAACAGATCCTATGATGAATTCTGATGCGGTACTGAGGTGTTCTTATTTTTGTAAAATGAAAAAGTTAAAATAAAATACTTAAAAAAAAAAAAGAAACTTACAGTCTTTATAGGATACATTGTTCAGGAACATTGGCTTACAGGTGTGACAGTGCGTCAGCCAGAACATTATCCCTGCCACGGATATGTCTGATTTCCACATTGAAGGCCTGCAACTGCAAACTCCAATTCATCACACGTCTGTTCTTGTTTCGCATCCTATGTAGAAACACGAGCGGGTTGTTATCTGTATAGACAACTACAGGAGCGATAGCAGAACCAACATAAACTTCAAAGTGTTCCAGAGCCATAATAAGTGCCAGCGCTTCCTTTTTAATAGTTGAATACCATTTCTGATGAACGTTGAGTTTCTTAGAAAAATAAGAAACTGGATGCTCTGAACCTTCTTGAAGAAGAACAGCACCGACACCAGTATTGCTGACGTCCACAGTCAGCTTGAAGGGCTGATCAAACCGAGGGGCCACAAGAACAGGTGCATTCACCAAGAGACTTTTTGTTTGCTCAAATGCCAACTGACAGGCTTTGGACCATTTAAAGCTTACCTTAGGGCTTAACAAATCAGTTTAGGGTGAGGCCAAGGCAGAAAATTTTTTGCAAAAGCCCCTATAGTACCCAACCATCGCAAGGTAACGGTGAAGCTCTCTTCGGTTGGTTGGAACAGGAAAGACCTCAATGCACTCCACCTTTGCTCGCACAGGCTGGACTTGACCTCCTCCCACTACTTTCCCAAGGTAAGTCACTACGGCCTGCCCAAACTCACATTTGGATAGGTTCACTGTCAAACCTGCCTCCTCTAAGCGGCAAAACACTGCACGCAAATGTTCCACATCATCCAGATACGCTTCACAAAATGACAGACCAGACAGAACTACATTCATCAAATGCTGAAAGGTGGCCGGCGCATTACGCATCCCAAAGGCCATGACTGTATATTGCAGGAAGTCATCAGGTGTAACAAATGCAGAGATCTCCTTTGCCCTTTCAGTCAAAGGGACCTGCCAATAGCCCTTCAGCAAGTCCAACTTTGTTACAAACCTGGTACCTCCAACACGATCCACACAGTCTTCCATTCTGGGAAAAAGGGTAACAGTCAGGTTTTGTCACACCATTTACCTTACGAAAGTCTGTACAGAAACAATCTTCACCATTAGCTGTTAAAGCTAGCAAGCATGGGGAGCTCCAAGCACTATTACTGGGTTCAGCAATGTTACGCTGTACCATATACTCCACCTGCCGCTTAAGTCGACGTCGCTTGTCTGAATTCACTCAATATGGATGTTGTTCAATCGGCAGTGAATCCCTGAAATCAATATCATGCTTTAAAAAATGCGTCTGAGAAGTAACATCAGAAAACAGTGATTTGTTAGACTCAATCAACTCAATCAGATCTGAGCACTGTGGCTCAGAGAGATGAGACAAACAAGCAGGAAGATCTTTCAAGATCTCAGAGTTTGATAACTTACCCCTGGTCAAGGCCTCAGACAAACCCCTGTCATCAGGTTCAGCACTGGACAGCGCAGAAACTTTCCCTGTCATCAGACTAACACATGGTGCAACAGCTTCAGCACCGGACAGCACCACAGGAGGCACTTCACCTGCCTCAGAACTGGACTTTACCTGCAACTTCCCCCATCACAGGATTTTAACATATTAATGTAACAAAGACGATTTCTGCGATGGCGATCTGGAGTGGCTACAAGATAATCGCTATCACCCACCTATCACCCACCACCTTTTTCTTACCGCCCAGGAGGGCAGTAATATGCTTTGCAGCGTCTATTCTGCCGGAAAAGGTATAAGAAGAACAAATCCAAAGAAGAAGAAGGAGAGCAAGAAGAAAAACAGCAACAAATCTACAACAATGGCGGACAGCAGTAATCCAGCGGGCCGCAGGACGATGCCGATTCCCTCTTTACCCCAGGCATCAAAAAGTCAAGGATCGTGAAAACGCTTACCGAAAGAGTACAAGAAGGAGAACTGTGCGAGAAATAAAACAAGAGGTCAGCGTTGTATTTGAGCGGAGAAGGACCCTTCAGGATCTCAAGGGTTTCAAATCTGACACAGAGATAGCTACGTTTCTGTTGGATGGGTGAGTTATTTTTTTTCTCTTATGTTGTTTACTCTGTTTTATGGTATCAAACAAATGTGTTTAGATTCCTTCTTGGACGAGTACCTTATGGGCATTCACTCTATACATGAAAGCACAGACTGTTTTCCCCATGGGGCTTTGAAACCTCAGTAATCTGGTGAAATCCGGGACGTGCCATGAGTGAGATGTCCCGAATATTGAAACATGTTGAGTGTCTTCGCACCAGGGTGTAAATGTAAGACATTTTCTCTGATTTCAGTTATGAGAAAGAGGAGACTGCAACCTCATTCACTGCATTCAAAAGACAGAAAGAGTAGGTGGTCCCTGCCCCCACCTCCCCAGTCCAGCATTGGTGTGGAGACTCTTTCAGACAGGTAAAGAAATCATAGAATAGAAGGATCAATTTAAGGTAGAGGGGGTAAGCTACTCCCTGTTTTTGGTAAACAGTAAACAACTCTTTTTATGTGGTCCTAAATTCAGAAAGCCCTTATAAGTTCTCCCTATCTCTGTTAAAAAAGAGAACCTGGCATAAATGGTTCGTACTTTTTAACACAAAAACTCTTTTTCGTGTCAAAGTAAATTTTCTGCATATCAGGTATTTTGAGATTTTTATCAAATTCAATTTATTCAGGTCTAAAATGGTTTATTATACTTATATGTAATTTAACCACTGTACTGTAACTGTGTGACTCATCTGGCTAAAGATTAGTCTGAATAGCAATAGTAGCAACATTTTTTTCAAAATGTTGGCTATGAGGCAAAGTGAGCCACACCTGTGGGGTAAAATGAGCCACTTGCTCCTTTTATACCTCCAAAAGTTTGAAACGTTATATTGATACACTGACCTAAAATACTATTTAATGTTATGTTGATCAGCTGATATGTCTGATCAAATGTTAAACATTATAGTAAATCATGATGAGGGTAAACACTTGAAAAACCAACTGGGGCTAACACCCCCTGCTGAGATGGAGAAAACAATATAGGAGTGAAATAATGACCGTCAACCTTGCAGATATGTATGATGAAGAGGGATGTTTGAACTTGCTTGTTTTAGTAAGTCTGAACTTGTAAAAACTGAAGCATACGAGTAAGAAACTTTTCTTGAAGGAATAATACTTTTCTTTCCGCCAAATTTCAAAATTACAGTTTTTTCTAGTTTTTTAAAGTTTAGTTTAAGAAAATAAATGTAACTATTACAAGAAAATACATGCAACAATTTGTGAAGTGAACAATCTCTTTTGAAATGACTCTTTTGACAGCAATATATTATCTTTAATTAATTCTCAGATTAAAAGTTATGAAGTCACATGGTCAACTTACCCACATACTTTCAAATTTTCCTATAATAGTTTATGTTTTTGTTGTATGTCTTTGTATTTCTCCTTGCCTCAGTGACAACAGAAGTAAGAAACGGCTAATCTTTCCCCACTCTCCTCTATAGATATTTTGGATAAATTCTTCTCTCTCATTTATAGTTTGTGTTCAAGTGAAGTTGAGGAAATATCTGATGATGAGTTGAATGACATCAAAAACTCAACGAACTTTGTCTTCTAACACATGTGTAGCTGTCTATGATTTGTGTTTCTTCTATGTCTACTCTGACAGATAGTATTGGCTGGGCAGATAAGACTTGGGAAGAAGGCAGCGGAGATGAGACTTGGGGCTCTAATTTCGTGGCGCAGCGCAGGGGGCGCAAGCCTGGCGCACCCCGCGCAGTGTTAATTTCGTGCGGCGCACTGCCGTGCGCTGCCAATTTGACAATTTGGTAGACCGTCTGCGCAGAGGTGGGTGTGACGGCGCACCAAGGGGAGGTGATGGCGCACCAGGGAGAGGTGTCGGCAGATTCATGTTGGCGCAGTGACAATTTCGTGCCAAAAACAGTGCAGAAGGTGCGCTGAAAGCTCGCCAGCTGCAACCTGGTCTGACCTCGGCGCAGGGCGGAGCGCACCCTCCGCAGCTGTAATTTGGTGACAAGCGCACATGTGCGCATGCCTCAGAGGCAGGTTTCCAAAGTGTCAGGCACATTTTAATGCAATAAACAATCACAGCAATCACTATTTAATGTAACCATCTGAACCAGCATATACATTTGTATCTATATTAACCTTCCCGTCCCATCTGATGTCGGATTAAAGCCGTTTGTCATAATGGAAACTTAACCTGACGGCATCTGGAAGTTTGATGCTCATCTTACAAGTCAACAATAAACAGACTTAACATCTGATACTGAGTATATATCTGGCTTCTCTCATTTCATTAAATTCAAAGAAAAAAAGGGGAAAAAAGACGAAGAAAAAGGAGAGAAAATAAATGTATGTCACTCAGGATTTACCTGTTATTTCCCATATTCCTCTATTTTAGTCTTTATTTTTAACGTGATCTAAAAAGATGGAGAGCATTATTGCAAGGAGGATGAGGAGGAGATACTGGGAGAGTATACAGTATATCACTGAAGGCTCTGCTATTTGGCAATGACAAACCAGGAGTGCAGGTGGATCACAAGCATTATGAATGGATAAGCCAGCTGTGGTGTAACTGTCTCTTATTTTTATTTACTCCTATTAATGAAAAAGGAACAGATTACATCTGTCCCGGGAGCTGGCCCACACGGTGACGCGCCCCGCTGTCCATTCTCTTGCTGAAGGGACAGCGTCTCCACTGCTGGGTCTTTCCAGCACACTGTTCCGCGGTGGCGGGGATAATTCAGACCAATCAGACGCTGCGCCTCAGCCGCAGCGCATTTAAAGGCGAGGAGAGGCGCTTATTTGATTGGTAAAGACAGCGATCGGCTATGTTAATCCCACTCACGTCTATTCTCCTCCTATTCTGACATTTGCGCGGAGAGGCAGAGACGTGGGCGTGGACGCGCAACCTCTGCGCAACCTCTGCGCCCCTGTGCACCATGAGTGCGCCTCTCTTGGCACTGCAGGAAACTTGCAAAGTGCGCAGGTCACACCCAGTCCGCGCGGCGAAGGCCGGCGCAGGCAGGTGTGCCTGCGCTTGCGCCTGGTCTACGAAATTAGAGTCCTTGGTGTCTAGATGAGGACCCAATACATGTGTTCCAGCAAAGAAGAAGAGCAGCAGGAGGAGGAGGAGTGTATGCATGCTTGCAAACATCCCTCCTCCTACGACCCAGGATCTGCTCAGGACGAAAGTCAGCAGAGGAATAGGTTTGAGCATTTTTTTATTATACCTTACTATGTTTGTACTAAATCAATATTTATACCATCTAATAACTACGTCTTTCTCACAACAGGACAAGATCAGCAGAGGCAGTGAAATGTTCCACTTAGTGGTGTGATGGACCTGCCCCTTGTGTGTCAAAATAAATTTACAAAATGGACAACATTTTTTTAAATAAAATATTTTCTACCAAATTTGTCTATAATAAAGCACTGCACTTTTTTTCTTTTTATCTTATATAAAATATGACAGTGATGTTTGATGTAAATGCTTGGATTTGTTAAAATCTTTTTCAGGTTCATCCAATATGACTTCAGGATTTAAATTTCAATATTAAGTTCAATACATAACTGTACAAAAAGTTAAATTAGCAAGACTCCAGTTCAGCAAACTTAAACGATGAAAGCAAATCTAGAGCCCAAGTCTCTCATAGGTTAGAAAAAAATTAAGATCTAATGTATATAATAATTGTAAACACAAATTTGTATATTAACAATCATAAAAAAGTTTCAAAAGAGTTTGAATGTGGAAAAAAACATATGCATTCCATACTTTGGTCTTTTTAAAAATAGAAGCATTATTTGTAATTGAACCAACTGAGTTGCCTAAAGAGCATCTTCAAAAAGTGCTGTGATCTAATAATACATTCACTCCCAAGTGAAGCAGACAAGTTGTTGCACTCAAAAACACCAACTCTGTAAGTATGTAAACTTACAGGATAGTAAAGACAATATTCAATTTTAGACTGAAAATCAGCATAATGTATAAATAGGAATAAATACAACAAGAAAGACAGTGCAACATATTTATTGATTTCTAAATTTCAAGTAAAGAACAGTGTTAACAATCCTAAAAAGGTATCAAGTAAATAATGTAATTGTGCAAAGGAAAGGCAGAACCGTGCAAATATATACTTCAGGTGTGTATCAACAAATACGATTTACAGCAGATTTTAAACATGCACTACACTCAGTGGAGTGTGGAATACAAATAAGATCTCTTCAAATTTAGCAAACTAAACGCAGTTTCACTCCAACAAAGATGCCTATTACTAAGAAATAAAAACCTTTATAACACAAAGGACTAGCTTCGCCCCCTCAGTGCTCCTTGCGTATATAGATACACCCTGCAGTGGCTCATTGGCCACAGCCTCGGCCTCTTCCACGTCCACAGCCGCCTCCTCTGCCAACTCCGCAGCCTTTGTTCTGATTGTCTGCCTGTAGTTTGTCCCGCTCTACCTCACCTCACCTTGCCCTTCGGGAAGTGGATGTTCCTGGCGTGTAGTCTTCTCCAGAGCTTTCTTCTGTCACATACTAAAAATGAAAGAATAAACTTGGTTTATTTATCAGTTGACTAGCAGGCTAGCTGCCAACATTGTCCAAGTAAATGATAGCATGTCTTGCTGGAATATGCTAATTCAGGTTTGTTCTATCAAGTATTGTCCAAAACAGTGATACGTAAAAGCTAAATATGAGCACAAGTTGTACAATAGTAATTACCTCCACCAAGGAGGTTATGTTTTCAGGAGTCTGTTTGTCTGTCTGTCTGAACAAAATAACTCAAAAAGTGATGGATGGATGTTGATGAAACTTTAAGAAAATGTTCAGCATGGGAAAAGGAAGAAGTGATTCAATTTTCAAAGGTTCAAAGGTTTCTTTATTTATACCTTGCGGTAAATTTGGTTTGCAGGCAAGAACTCAGCAGTCCAGACAAGACACACAGATGAACAACCATACAACAATAAATTACAGTACAATAAAGA
The DNA here is from genome assembly GCA_036419115.1 of Scarus forsteni. Classification (NCBI taxonomy): domain Eukaryota; kingdom Metazoa; phylum Chordata; class Actinopteri; order Labriformes; family Labridae; genus Scarus; species Scarus forsteni. The sequence continues at coordinate 6,676,389 of JAZDUH010000536.1, read as the reverse complement.
AAGAAATGCCAGTCGTTAAAAACCATACAATCACATAAAATTTCTCCAGATCCGAAGATTCAATAAGACTCCCTCATCTCTTTACGCTGCTATTGAGTTTTGTAATAGCTGCTGGGACAAAGGTGGTTCTGTAGCGCTTGGTCCTGGCCTTGGGGACCACGGGATTTTGGTGTTGGTCTGGATCACCATCTGGATCCGCCATGACGAAAAATGCGGTTTTCGTGAATAACTAAAATAGATATCATTATGAAACCAATTGCTAATGGTATGTTTTCACGGTCAAGGAATCTAAATATTTGCATGAAATAAAGGTAGGACTAATATTTATGGTAAAAATCACAATATGGGAGAGGACTATTGTTCTGGCGGTTTCTGCGCTCTCTGAGTGCTTACAATATTACATTGAAAACTTACCTCAGAATAAGACATTGTCTTGCTTGTCGTTGAGAAGCCCTTGACAGTTGACTGTACAGGAATGTTTTGATACCAGCAGGCATAATGTAGCGCTTGCGTGCATGTTTTTGTGGGAGGGGCGAAACTCGCTTGAGGATGTGATCTTGGAGAAAACAGGACGGGAGGGGCCATGCTGGGTTTCAAATCGCCATCTTACCTGGCTTTGTGCCAAAATCCTACCTATGGCACCTTTAATACTGTCTTTTCACTGGGGATGAGGCAAATCTAATGAGATTAGCAGGAAAATAAGTAAGTCAGTAAGCAGATAGATAAAAAGATAAGGTAAATAAATAAATAAATACACAAATAAATAAAGCTTAGTAACTCTGCCAGAGTGTCTCTTTTGGTGCACTCTTGACAGTCCCAAGCCCGGATAAAAGAGGAAGGTTGGAATAGTGAGACTATGAAATCAAGAATCATCAGGGGAAGTTCAATTTTTGCTTGTAAATATTAATTTTTTTTTTTTACTTACTTTTTGACTCTGTTTGTGATGACGGTGTCACTCAGTCTGACAGACATGTTCAAACACCTGATTGTTGGTGTTACAGATTGTGTACAGATTGGAATGTGTTTGTCTCTGAATGTTTCTGATTCTTTTAATATGCAAAGTTTGATTTTGTAATATAAAAACTTAAATAATTTAAGAGGAACAAAACATTTTTAAATGAATGATTCTGTTTGGATAAACTGATGTAATTAATGTCATTTAATGACTGAAATCTGTATTTTATAGACAGATTCTGTTAGGATGTATCTGCAATCTCGGTTACTATTTATTTGGTTTTATTTTTTCATTAAACTCTGGCATTCATTGATTGGCATTATAACAAACCATATTAAATGATGAATGTATGAAACTTTTCCAGATAAAGTAGAATTCATCTCACTTATATTTTAATTCAGACTCTAACATATAAACAGACAAAAAGGATTTCTTATAAATATTTGCTTCTAATTTATGGTCCTTTTGATATAAAAACCTAATTTAAGGAAAGTTGCCATTAATTCAGAAAATGCAACAACGCCATTCCCACATCCACAGTCTGTCTGTGAACTTCTCAAGTTCAGGGCTTTCTATTTCTGGCGAGGTTCCTTCCAGAGTTGCCTCTTGCTTACATAGTTGCAGACATAGAGAAAACTTCATGTATGGACAAAATCACCCTAGATGTTGCATGAATTGGTCCATGACTAAATTGATTGATACAAGAGTTAAATGGTACATGAATAGAAATGATACATGACTTAAAATTCATGCTATCACCGATGGACTGATATTTAACTGATTTTGTGATAATTATTATTTGATGTAAATTCTTATCAAACCAGGCTTTTCTTAAACTGTTTTTGTCACATTCCACCTCTCAATAATCATTTCATTGTGCTGTTTTAACAGCACTACCAAAAAACATCCAAAAGCTGGACTGTGTACACCATGAAAGAGACAAAATAATATAGACCTTTAGGAAGCCATTGTTGTTAGGAGGATTTAAAATGGACCAGACCTTCCAAGGACACAGAGCCTTAAAGACCAAATGATCCCAGAAACATGAGTATGCTTGCTGTGAAGCCGCAATCACCTTCCCCTGAGCTCTTTCACACTCACCTTTCAGATATATTAGTGGTCGTGAACATACCCTCACACTCACACATATGTCAGGAAGCAGCATGTACTGTATATAGAGAGGAAGAGGTCCTGATACCAGTATTATCTATCTATCTATCTATCTAGATCTAGATCTGTTTGGAAATAGTCATACATTAGATTACTCAGTACAGAAACAGTGGTCATCACAACAACAGTACCTTTTGGCAGATTAGACAATAAGATGAATGCCTGACGGCTGCTACTGTTATGTGAAGCACCACGAAGCTAATGTTGCTTAGCTTACCTATCCAGCAGACGGACGGCGACATCCGCGTTCGTTTTCAGGTCTTTCAATTGGCGGTGTTCCCTCCACCGTCGGAAAGCAACACCAATGTTGATCCGGGTCTTCGCTCTTTTGGTCATAGCCCTTCTTTTCCACTTTTCACTCCTCTGACCTCTTTCTTTGGGCTGTTTTCAGCCATTGCTACCGCAACTATTGTATTTCTCTCTTACGCTAACTGCGCAGGCTACGCAAACTACGACTCCCCCTGCCCCTTCTGTCTGATCTGCGCGTGAGTATGATCGCCCCCTGGACGTGGGGGGGTTTACTTTGTTTTGGTAACTCGGCCCGAGCCACAGTATTTACCGGCTGAAATTCTGAGTCAAGGCTGTATATTGAGACCAGATTTTTTTTTCAACATGCTGTCAGTGGTGACATCTTGTGGATGGAGAGGAGAAATACAGTGATTTTGACAAATACTGCGTTTGATTAGAAGATTAGAAGATCGCTGAGTACACCTTTAAATTCAGAAAAGTGGGTAAAATGCACACCAGTGCAAAAAATAAATACCATAGCTTAAAAAAATACCAAAATATTGTCAGCTAGATTTTATAGTGTCCAAAAGGAAACACGGGGCACCTAAAAATATGTGTCCACAGCCTATCAGCAAAGTCTTCCAACATGGAAAAATTCCCCACACTTGTTATGTTGCTTGGACTCTGTTTGGAAAATGGCATTCAAACAGTAATATTAAAAACTAATAACATAACAATGATGTCATGAGGGGATATGACAACCCTCCAGATGGGGGATACACCTTATGACAGCTGCTGTTTGATCCACGGGTGGCTCATGTGGAAGCAACATGTTTAGATATAACTGCTGCTACAGTAGGTCCAGTCTATGTAGATTTTTATGACAAGAATCTTCACAGAATGTTCTGTGGACATCTAAAGCCACTTTAAACTGGTTAAAAAGCAAAATATTTAACATTTAATGCCTCTGTTTTCTTGTGCTTGAATGAGAAGTTAATGGGCTCTAATTTCGTAGGTCAGGCTCAGGTGTGGCGCACCTGCCCTATGCCGCACCCGCCCTGTGCTGCACCTTCACGTTTCTGGCACGGTGCACTCATGCCTCTGTCCCTGCTTGCCCTGCGCAAGTGCCAGAGAGTGAGGAGGTGTGAGTAGGTTTAACACAGCTAAGCGTTGTCTTCACCAATCAAATGGACGCCTTTCATGTCCTTTAAATGTGCAGATTATGTGGTCTGACTGATCCCCGCCATCGTGGCCAAGGTGTGCTGGAAAGACCCAGTGGCGGAGACAGCAACTGAGAGAGCGCAGGGGCCATCGGAGTACATTGGAGGCCACGCTGTGTGTCACTGTGCTGACCACCTCGCGGGACAGATGTAATCTGTACTGTTTCCTTGCAATAATGTACTCCATCTTTTTAGATCACGTTAAGCGGGATATAATGGTGTCAATATCTGTAACAATGTGTTTTAATTTGGAGAAAAATGGGATAGAGAATGGTCATTAAGAGTTAAATTCAGTAATCCTATAAATCCATAGTATTGCCAATTTTGACATATTCAAAGCTGTGTTTGAAGAATGCAAATTGTTATTTAGACATAAAGTAAAGGAAAGATGTGTTTTTTTGAAAAATCATAATGGCTGAATATTGATTAGGTATAAGTTGATCAAATTATTTTGTTCTAAATAGTGGGGCATAAATCATCTTAGATATTTTCCAAGCAGTTTCTGGAAGTGGACATGGTTTTTATCCTTAACTGACTTGAAGGCTTGTAAAATTGTGCATTTTTATTTCTTTGACCTTTAAGAGAAAACAAAATCAGATTTCCAGATTTCAAAAAGTCATATGGGCGGCATGGTGGTGCAGCTGGTAGAGCGCATGCCTCACAGCAAGAAGATTCCCGGATTGGGAGGGCCTTTCCGTGTGAAGTTTGCATGTTTTTCCTGTGCATGCGTGGGTTCTCTCCGGGCACTCTGGCTTCCTCCCACAGAGCAAAAACATGCTCATTAGGTTGATTGGTGGCTCTATATTGCCCTTAGGTATGAGTGTGAGTGTGAATGGTTATCTGTCTCTATATGTGGCCCTGCGATCGCAACCCCGGAAGGGATAGCCGGATATAGAAAATGAATGAATGAGCCTACACCTTTTTCGGTCTTGTTTTGTTAGTTTGTTTTATTTTGTTGATTGTTTGGGATTAATGTGGCAAAAGCACTAACATAACACTTGTTTGCTTTGTAACTTCTCACTTTGGTGATTGTGGGTGAGATTTCATGTTTGATGTGACCGAAATAAACTAAACTAAACAACCAAAATGATTCATGTATAAAACTGAAAAATTACTATTCCTTATCAAAAATGTCCGCAGTAGGTTTCATGTCATATTAGTGTATTTATGATCAAATGTATTGTTTGTGAGGTTTTGATGACAAGATGGTCTTTAAATTTAAGAATTTAAAGAAGGTTAATATGGTCAACTATATTTTCTGTCATGAATACAAATTATCATTAAATTTCTCCTACATTTGTTCTACCTCTGAACTCACTGCCTGTGGTTTCTATGCGCTGACAGGGTGATAAAATGGTCTTCTTAGGGTGTGATCCCATTTCTGACATCCCTAATTTTTTGGATCTTGGCCTTGAGTTTGGAGATGGGCTCACTCACACAAATGATACTGCAACCTGGGTTTGCAAAACACCACCTACAATGCTGACAGCTGCTGCCAATCAGATGCCTACCTGGCAGCACCTGGTGATAAACAAGCTTTAAATGATTTATTCAAAAATCATTGTTACAACAGAGAAATAATGCTACAAACATCCATTTCCTAACTCCATTTGCTTGGCTGATTTTGCTGACAATTACTTATTTTTTGAAAGATGATGGACTTTCTGAAGTTAGTAAAATTCATTTTTCATGAAATATGTTTGTGTCTCATAAAGTTGCGGGTGTTTGGTAACAAGAAAGATTACATCATAAAATACTCACAACTAGGTTGTGTTTGCACAATTTTCATATTTATGATCTCATCCTTAGGCTTCTAAAGAGTTTATCGGAAAACTTCTGGATTTTTGGGCACACTGAGCTGATGGTCATGCGCCAAGTTGTTTTGTGATTGTGTCTGTGATTGTTCATGTGTGTGTGTGTGTGTGTGTGTGTGTGTGTGTGTGTGTGTGTGTGTGTGTGTGTGTGCTCTTGTTTACAGGACATATGAGGACATTTCTGTGAATACACACCTACAGTATGAGGACCCTCTGAAAAATGAGGACTTTTTTCAGGTCCTCATTTTTCCGAGCATGCTACAGCGATTTAGAGCACCCCAGAATACCCCTAAACCAAAAATCTCAGAAGTCCCAACATTTCACAATTTTATGACATGAAGTGTGTGTGTGTGTTTTTGGACTTTGCTCATCTACTGTTACGCCACCTAGTGGTCAGTGTGGGTACTCATACACACTTTTCACACACTTGGTCATGTGACCCAGCCAGGTCCTCATTTGTTACATTCATGTCACATACACACACTAAAACCTGGTTAGTTTAACCCTAAAACAGACAGGAGTGGAAAATAAGTTGCAAAAATGTTATTATTCATATCTTATGGTCTTAAGAAAAATATTTGCACAATCAAAATATATAAGTATTCAATATTTTGGATTTTATGTGTTGTCTTATCAAGATTTAAACAGAGCCCATATACTAAAAATATTGATGTTAACTTTGATGAAGGTAAATTTTACATGGTTGTATTTTGTGGTCATTTAGTTGACTTTGTTTGTCTTTATCAGTCTGTCCTATGAAAAGTGACCCTAAAATGGGACATTTTATAATGAACATATTGAATGTTTTGTGCACTGAAGAAAATGACACAGCAATTATATTCTCTCAAATGATGCATGCACAACTAAACACTGGAGAAAGTTTTATATGTTCAGGATTTCCATATTGTGTCCAGGTTTTCCATATTGAAAATCTGAACTATTCCCCTAATTTCCTGTACATATTTCATTTTTTTTTTTTTTTTTTTATAGAAAGCGTTTGGAAGCAGTTGCATGGGTTTTTCCTGGTGACAATGCACTGACGAACACCACATGTGGTGAAGTAGATAATTGTTTATCCTTCTGGGCAAAGCCTGCACCTTCCCTTGTCTGTGAAAGTTGGAAGTGATCCACTTGATCATAGTGGACAACAACCTTAGGTCTTGGGGTTGTTGGCCTTTGTTTGTATCTGGTGGTGCTGTGCACATTCTCCTCCTCTCTCTTGGAAGGCCTTCCTTTCTCCCACTGTGGATAAGACCATCTGCATCCACCAGCCTGAATTCCTTGAGTTTTTTGTGCTTTTTGGATTGCTGCTGTATCACTGAGATGCCATTATTGATGGCCATATCAGCCTTGCCAAAAGATGCATAGGTACCACCACTGGGACTTTGCATGGGCGCAGTACAAGGCCACCATTGTGTCAGCAAGGTCAGCTCCTCCCATGTGTACACTGTACTGACAAAAAGTTTGGACAGAGAACAGCAACTCTTCCTCTCTCCTATTTTATTTTTAAGTAATTGTTTTTCTAAGATGTATTTATTTAATTTTCTATTAAAATACAGTTCTATTGTTAAGATGCAGTTTGAAACAACATTTTGAATAATTCATGTTGATTAATTTCTGACCCTAATCTGGTAACATATCTCAGGGGACACATACATTTCAGAAGCCGCCAAGCAACACCACAAACACAGCTGTGACAATTTTCCTTCATCAGAATGTTTAGACATATGTCCTAATTAATTTTAAGAATTGATATTGTTGTTTTGTTGAAAATAGCTGTGATGGATCACGTAACGCGATCTGCCTGAGAGGTGCTATTTCACCAACCTCCCATCTCCACCAAGTGCAATATACCTTTTGATCCAGTTTTTCTGCTTTTATAAAGTTTTCAAAGGTGACTGCCTACAGCTGAACATGTCCACTTCTGATTCAAATCCAAATCAACGTGATTCCCTGTTCAGAACTCACTAGGAACTAAGGAAATTCCAGTCCGCTAGCATAGAGGCTACAGCTAGCCGACATGCTGCTACTAGGAGGAAGACACAACTACTCGCCTAATGCAAAATGTCACACAGAAAAACAGCGCTTTAATGGACATTAAGTTCACCAAACTTCACTCAACTTTGGAGGTTATAAACAGTCATATTGATGGTAAAACCAAACACATTAATGATGTGGAATCACATATTTCGGACACCGAGGATGAGTTATCATCTATGTCTAACTAGATAATTGCACTCAAAAAAAAGAAGTGAAAACTCTCCACACCAAGCTGAGGACAGCGAATATCGCAGCCATAGAGAAAATATAAGGGTCATTGGACTGAAGGAAGGCACCGGGGGACAACAACCGCTTGAATTCTTCAAGACATGGCTCCCTGATCTCCTGGGTCTAAAACCAAATGTGGATCAGTTAAAATAGACAGAGAGAACTCCTGGTCCACCCAAAGAAAAATATTCAAGACCAGTATCATCAAGCTGCATAATTTTTCTAACACAAATGTACCTTGTGGATATCCTCTGTTAAAACATCTGGATTTTGAATATTAACTCTTTCATTTCATAATGAATCACTGCCATTTTTTATGCTGGTACGCTTTCTCATGGTAAGTTGAACGTAGCAGCTTTTTTAAAATTATATTTGGATGAATACAAGTAATTTTCTCCTGTATCATAGCCTTCCTTTGTCTTTAGATACAACTATAAGCTATAAAGAAGGGCGTTACATACTCGTTGCTGGTTTCATCAGGGGAGAACATATTTTATTATTTATTATTTTTATTGTCTCTTTTCTGGTCTCTTTTATAGGCCTTATCTTCTCTCTTTATCTGTGTTAGTCTTTTTTTAATTTTTTTTTTTTAGTCTTCTAGTTTTGATTTAGTACTTTTCAGCCTTATATTTGAATTTATTCTTCTATTTGGAATTTAGTCTTTTGTTGCAGCCTTTCAGTTGTTAGTATTGCTCTTATCATTTTAGCTCCTTTGTTTTTATCAATTTCTTCTATCCTATGTTAACTGATCCGTGTATTTATTTACTTTTATTTCTGATTGTTTTATTTGCACTTTACCTTATGCTTTACTTTTTATCATTAACCTTTTTTATAACTTACTGCTTTATTGCTCTGTCCTTTTATAATCTCTATTCTTTTATTTTATATATATATTGTAGGATTGTTGTTTTTAGCCTTTACTTTGGTCCCCATGGTCTCTTTTTATGTAGCAGGGTTCTTGTTTTGTCTGTTTTCCAATGACATGAATCTCTCAAATTTAGTTTGTCTCATGTGTGTGTTCTAAATGTTCTTCTGATTTTAATTCTCTTGTTCTCTACTGTTATGTTATGTTATGTCTCCTGTGCTTTGATTTCTGTTTATTCCTGCCTGCTGTCAAAGTACTTTGTAAACTTTTGTTTTTAAAAGTGCTATACAAATAAAGCTTATTATTATCATTATTATGTAGCATTTATGCCCCTAATGTATATGACCCAACATTTTTTCTAGGCTGTTGACTGATGTACCTGGTTTTTCAACCTCCTATACTCTAATTGGTGGGGACTTTAATTGTACCTTTAACCCTACAGTTGACCAATCTCCACCTAGACCTTCTCCCTCATGCAAAAGCCTTAGATTAGCTGAATTCTGCACAGACTTAAATTTATATGATGCATGGAGAGTCTTTCATCCAACCAGTCTGGACTACAGCTTCTTTACCAAACCACACCAGTCTTTCTCAAAAATAGACTCCTTGCTTTCCTCTAGAACACTTCACTTCAGAATTAAAGACTGCACTATAGGAAGTCAGACTATATCTGACCATGCAAACATCAGTATAATAATCAGCCCTCAATAGACACTGGTGTTTAAACCATTCACTTCTAAACAGCCCTCCCTTCGTTGATTGACCTGAAATTAGCCCTTTAACTTTATGGGAGGCAGCTAAGGCTTATCTCCGTGGATTCCGTCATATCTTGTACTCAAAGCCCTCAAAACTCAGAGTTAGAGAAAAAAATAAGGAATTGGAGGTAGAATTTAAAACCTCTTCTTTTCAATTTTTTGGGAAACTATTAGATGCCACACACTCCGCCTTAAGTCAACTGCTAATCAAACAGGCAGAGTCAGCTATATGTTTTGCAAAACACAAGTTTTATGAATCAGGCAATAAACCAGGTCGACTGTTGGCCTGCTTAGTCAAAGGAATAAAGAATTTTGGCTCAATTTCAATTCTCCAAGATAGCAATGTTTAATCAGAAATTATACTTATCAGAGGGCGTCATCTCAGAAGATTCTATGGGCAGATTCCTTCAAAACACTAATTTACCGTCTCTTTCGGAGGAACAAAAAGAGGACTTGTACAAACCTATCACAGAGTAAGAAGTCTTGGAAACCATTCAGGCACTAAAAGGGGAAAGCAGCAGGACCTGTTGGGTTCAGCCCTAAGTTTTATAAAAAAATTAAGGAATGTCATAGCGGGTCCTCTTACAGATATAAGGATTATAAGGACTGCTTTGTGTAGGGTCACCTCTCTGCTTCTCTTAATCAAGCTAATATCTACCTCATTGATTTATGTGGCTTGTATAGACCCATAAGCCTCATCCCAGTTGAAAATAAGTTGCTTTCTAAATTGATTGCTAGGATGATGGAATGATATTTACCTTGACCTCGTAACACTACCCCAACAGGCTTTTTTCAGGGGGCTACTCATTTACAAATCTTAGACAGCTGTTTAATGTAATACAGTACACCAATCACTCTAAACATGGAGCCCTTGCCATTTCTTTAGACGCAGATAAGCTTTCAATAGGATGGAGTGGCACTACCTTTATGACGTCTTTGAGAGGTTTGACTTGGGAGGTGATTTTCTGAAATAGATTTAGACTCTTTACCACTCTCCTACTGCCTGTGTTATAACAAACGGAAAATGCTCAGCTTCCTTCCCTTTGAAAAGATCTACATACCATGGTTGCCCTTTTGAGCCCACTGCTCTTGCAGTTGCTCTTGAACCACTGGTAGAAACCATAAGATGTCATGCTGATGTGAGAGGTACCATTGGGGGTGAAATTCATAAAACAGCCCTATATGCTGATGACATTATGTTATTTCTCACCTCCTGAAATTTCTGTTCCCTCCATTCTAGATATAATGTATGAATTTAGCTCCATATCAGGTTGAAAACTAAATTTCAGTAAGTCTGTGGCTATGCCTTTGGGTGGTTTTAGTGATTGTAGCATACTCACGTATTTTCCATTGAAAGGGTCTGCTGATGGCTTTACATATCTTGGTTTAAAAATCTCTCCCAATACTTTTGATTCATGGAAACTCAATTTAGCCCCTGCACTCCCTGCTGTGAAACAAGATATGACTTACTGGCATGACCATACCACTCACACTCATGGTTGTGCTCACTAAAGTCCCTTTGGAGCTTGGTGACATGTAAACCTGAAAAAATTAAAATATACATTAAAAACAACTCACTGATTATGAACTTCATTAAGGTATGGTATGAGAGCTCAGATTATATGGATAGATGTTGTTGCCTTTATGTAATAACCCTGAATTCATACCTGGATTGAGCTCTATAATTGATTCTTGGTGTTACAAAGACACCATTGTATAGGAGACATGTTCAAGCGCAATAATCGCCTTGTCCTTCCAGTAAATTAGAGACAAATTTAAAATTTCTAAAGATATTTTTTGGGTATATTTACAACTAAGACACTTCATTACTTAATTGATGAAACCTTTGGAGGGCACCCCCATTTATAGTGATGCAGAGAAGTTCATTCAAGAAAGGAAGGATATGAATCACATAATCTCCCATTTTTATTCTGTACTTGCATAACAAACACCTCATAACCAAATTTTCACAGAAATGGGAGGTTGTCCTTCATGATCAGTACAGTGAGGAAGATTGGCAGGAGGCAGTGCACCTGGTACATTAAACTTGTAACAGACTTGTTGAGATTCAATATAAAATCTTACACAAACTACATACAGCTCCGGCCCCCCTCCACAAAATATCTTGAACTATTTCTCCCATTTGCAGTACATGTAATACTGATCTTGGGACCCATTTTCATTACTTCTGGAGTTGCAATAAGATTGCAAGATACTGGGGTCACAAAGCCAAAGAACTCAATGGGATTTTGAAGACTACAGTAAGGAAAGACCCAGGCCTATTTTTACTGGGCCTACCCTCTAAAGAATTATCACTTTCTCACAATTATTACATATAACTGGACAAACTCCTTCTTCTTGCATGCAAATGCATTCTTCTGCACTGGGTTAAGGACACTCCTCCTTCAGTTACACTTTGGTACAGGAGCTCTTCACTGTTATGCCTCATGAAAGGATAGGCTATCCTTAAGAACAATTAGGACTCATTTCTTAACATTTGGATTCCTGTTTAAGATTACTTGCCATCTGATATTAAACACATACTTCATGAGGCTGATAAACACTTAAAGGATGAAATGTCACTCAGATCACATTTCAGGTTACTTTATCACTTATTCACTTTATCTTTGCGTATGGAAGAATGACCTACTAGTATTCATTTTCTTTCAAGTTGTGATATTTTTGTTTCAGTATCATTTAACCAAGGTTTTTACCCCTTTTTAATATGATATACTTTTATATCATTATCATTATTATTATCATTGTTATTTATTTTTTTTTAAATGTATTTGTTATATATGCTTGTTTTTGGAGAAGGATTCTGCTTCTATCTGTGCCTGTAATTTCTATGCTTATTAGTTTATCCATATTTTTGTACACACAACAGTCAGACTGAATAGCCTAAAAAGGTGGGCTTATCATTTTCTTTTATACTGACTTTTCACACTAGTCAAAAGATTTTATTAATTTTACCCAGCACACCCCCCACAGGATATTAAAAAGTAAGTAGTTAAACTCTGATGCACAGCTTCTTTACATGATACATAAGGAGCAGGATATGCCAAAGGCTAATTTATACATATCTTTGATAGATAATGCATTCTCAGTTTGGTTACAGTTAACATATGTCTATAATTAACACTCAGTACAAGTATTCACCAGCCTCCTTGCCTGCTGAACCAATTTATCTATTGATTTTTTAAACTACATGAAAACTTGACACACAGCCATAGTGCTAATTACCGAACTGGGCATAGTTCCCATTTTTGCATACTATGAGCCCATTTTTGCCTCTCTTTACAAATAAAAAAAAATAAAACAAAAGTTGAGAGCAGTAATTGGCACTGGAATGTTGTATATTTTTGGGACTTGTTTCAAAGTACCTTTGTTTATTCTGTCTTGCTCCTTAAACAAGTAAAAATAATTTTATTATGTCTTATCTCTCGAACATCGAACCACTATGTCAATCCATTAGTTCTTCTATGGTTTTATGGATTTACTCATTTATGAATCCCTTTATATTCAGAAATACAAGCATACATGCATGCATAATAAGCGTATGTATATAACTGTATATATATATATATATATATATATATATACAGTCATGGAAAAAATTATTAGACCACCCTTGTTTTCTTCAATTTCTTGTTAATTTTAATGCCTGGCTCAACTAAAGGTACATTTGTTTGGACAATTATAATGATAACAACAAAAATAGCTCATGAGAGTTTAATTTAAGAACTAAGAACTATTCATTTTCCATGGTTTTCTTGATAATAACCAAAATTACTTAAATTCTTACATCAATAGCTATGGCATTGTACCACCAAAAACACTACTTTTAAGCATTCCATGTTTTCTTTTCTGTTTGCTTTAAACACATGATACACACAAGAGCTAATACTTGATTGCATAACCATTGTTTTTGATGACTGCAGCCATGCGTCTTGGCATGCTCTCCACCAGCTTCTGACATTGTTCTGCTGTCACAGCAGCCCATTCCTGTTGGACAAATTCAAACAAATTTTCTTTGTTTTTGGGCTTGTGGTTCTCTATTTTGAGTTTGATGATTTTCCACAGGTTTTCAATTGGATTAAGATCTGGTGATTGAGCAGGCCAAGGCATGGTGCGAATGTTGTGGTTCTCCATCCAGGCTTTAACTGACCTTGCCGTGTGGCAAGGGGCATTGTCTTGTTGGAAAATCCAGTCATTTGAGGCAGGAAAGAGTTTTCCAGCTGATGGAAGAAGACTGTTTTCAAGGGTAGTCCTGTACATGACCTGGTTCATTCGGCCTTCACACAATTGCATTTGCCCTGTTCCACTCAGACTGAAACAACCCCAGATCATGACTGATCCACCCCCATGTTTTACTGTAGGGGCAAGACAATCTGGGTTGTAAGCTTCTCCAGGCTTCCTCCTAACCAGTAAGTTGGCTGGAGTGGGCATCAATTCAAAATTGGATTCATCACTGAAGAGAACCTTAGCCCAATCATCAACAGTCCAATCCTTGTGGTCTCGAGCAAAGAGTAACCGGCCTTCCTCTGCCTTTCATTGATGAAGGGCTTCTTGCGTGCTCTGTGTGACTTCAAACCAGCTTCAACAAGTCGGTTTGAACTGTCCTTGCTGAACAAGTCACATTTCTCAACAGTGCCCACTCATTTTAAGGTCCCTGGAGGTCTGACGATTCCTGACACAGGAACGGATGAGTGCACGGTCATCTCGTGGGTAGAAAGACGCTTCTGCCACGTGCCAGGTAGCAATTTGGTAGTGCCATGTTCAGCTTGTTTTTTTTTGCTGTAATGAACGGCTGTCTTGGAGATCTTCAGTTTTTTCGCTACCTGTCTCTCACTCATGCCAATTTCCAGCAGTGCCAAGATGGCTGCCTTTGTGGCTTCACATAATTCTTTTGTTTTAGGCATTATGTGAGAGCTGACAACTTCTGAGTTGTGCTACGGCTTGAATGTAAGCAGGAAACCACTCTAGGCCTTTGCATGTGCAGTGCTGCTTGTGACATGAAATGGCCTCTTATATACCCTGGGAATCAATTAAGCTTAAGAATGTCAAATAGGACATAAAGTATTATGTGACCAGCTGCATTTTTTGTTGTGTTCATTGTATTATACGTTTAGAATGAACAAGAAATTAGTGGTACCAGATATTAGAATGAACAAGAAATTGAAGAAAACAAGGGTGGTCTAATAATTTTTCCATATATATATATATATATATATATATATATATATATATATATATATATATACATATATATATACACATATATATAGATATATATATAGCTGTCACTGTAGTGCATTAATTAGATTAATTAATTACACTGCACATTAATGCGTCAGAAAAATTAATTGCAAGATTAATCATAGCACACAAACATTTTAATATTGGCCAGCTGGAGGACCCGTTCATAGCAGTGGCACACCACTTCACACATGCGTCTCTAGTCAAACCAAACAAAGCCTAGGTGACAACAGGAATGGCGATTTAAGACTTAGCCTGATTTTATTTTTTGAATTTATTTATCAATATTCACTAAATTCTTTAATGATGCATCAGACTTAATTGGTTTGCTGGATGTCCTGACATTTTTCTTACTTTGAATTTGATTTATGAAACACAAAGTGTAATTTAAGTTGCCTGATTGAGCTTAGAATTTTCTGGACAAGTTGCCCTGACTTTGGTTTTATTCAGTCACCATGTCGATTTGGATTTACAAATCTTCACTTCTTAGTGTATTCATTTGATTTGTCATGCACTACAATTTTATAATATCCTAGAATTAAAATTCTTTATTTGGGAACTTCAGGCAGATATAAGATTAAAATGTGATTGATATGATTAATTAATTACAAATCTGGTAATTAATCAGATTTGCAGTGTGTGTCAGCTACTTGTGACTTTGTTTTTCTTCTCTTCAGTGTGCAGTGTGCAGAGTCAGCTCAGCTCTTCAAGTTTCCTTTCTCAGAGTCAGAGAGTCGTTTCTTTTCAGCCAGATTTTTACTCAGTGTGTGATTTTTACTTCAGTCCTCTTTTTCACTCAGAGTCAGACTTTTGTGTGTGTGTGATTTTTACTTCAGGTCCTCAGAGTCAGAATAGGTGTCGTGATTTGCAGTGTGTGATTTTTTCTAGGCTGATTTCTTAAGAGTCAGACGTGTCTCTTTTCACTTCAGCAGGAGAATGTCAGCTTCAGGCCAGAAAGTCACGTCACTGTGTGGGCCAGCTACAGATGTCCTCTTTCTTCATTAATAGAGTCAGACTTTCACAGTGGCTTATTTTACTTGTGATCCTGCACTCCTTTCTTCTCAGCTAGAGTCAGACTGCAGTGTGTGATTGTATACTTCAGGTCCTCCTCATCCTCCTTGCTAATGTTCTCCATCTAGATCAGTTAAAATAAAGACTAAAATAGAGGAATTTTTACTAACAGGTACATCCAGAGTCAGACTGCAGTGTGTGATTTTCTTCTCTGGTCCTCCTTTTTTCTTTGAATTTAAGCTGAGGCCAGATATATCAGCTCAAGTCAGATGTTGCAGGCTGTTTATTTTACTTCAGGTCCTCAAACTTCTCAGCTAGAGTCAGACTGCAGTGTGTGATTTTTTACTTCAGGTCTTTTCTTCTCAGCTAGAGTCAGACTGCAGTGTGATTTACTGTATCTGCTGTCCTCGTTTCATTAAAGTCAGACTGCAGTGTGTGATTTTTACTTCAGGTCCTCACTTTCTCCTGCCTCTAGAGTCAGACTGCAGTGTGTGATTTTTACTTCAGGTCCTCAAATTACAGCTCTTCTCAGCTAGAGTCAGACTGCAGTGTGTGATTTTCTACTTCAGCGCACTTTCTTCTCAGCTAGAGTCAGACTGCGCCAACATGATTTTACTTCAGGTCCTCGTTTCTTCTCAGCTAGAGTCAGACTGCAGTGTGTGATTTTTACTTCAAGTCCTCAAATTGTTTCTCAGCTAGAGTCAGACTGCAGTGTGTGATTTTTACTTCAGGTCCTCGTTTCTTCTCAGCTAGAGTCAGACTGCAGTGTGTGATTTTTACTTCAGGTCCCTGCGCTAGAGTCAGACTGCATGAAATCTTCTTGTTCACTCACATCAGCTAGAGTCTCAGACTGCATGTGTGTGATTTATATAATGCTTGCTTCTCAGGTCAGACTATCTGTTAACACGGATCGGCAAGAAGTGTGAAACTTCCAGCACACAGTACATTTCTCAGGACTTGAGAGTCAGACTGCAGTGTGATTTTTACTTCAGGTCCTCATTTCTTCTCAGCTAGAGTCAGACTGCAATGTGTGTCTTTCATTTCAGGTCCTCATTTCCTTCTCAGCTAGGGTCAGACTGCAGTATGTGATTGCTACTTCAGGACCTCGTTTCTTCTCAGCTAGAGTCAGACTGCAGTGTGTGATTTTTACTTCAGGTCCTCGTTTCTTCTCAGCTAGAGTCAGACTGCAGTGTGTGATTTTTACTTCAGGTCCTCATTTCTTCTCAGCTAGAGTCAGACTGCAGTGTGTGATTTTTAGTTCAGGTCCTCATTTCTTCTCAGCTACAGTCAGACTGCAGTGTGTGATTTTTACTCCAGGTCCTCACTTCCTTTCAGTTAAAATCAGACTGTTGTGCGTTTTTTTACTTCAGGTCCGCGTTTCATCTCAGCTAGAGTCGGACTGCAGTGTGTTATTTTTACTTCAGGTCCTCATTTCTTCTCAGCTATAGTCAGACTGCAGTGTGTCATTTTTACTTCAGGTCCTCATTTCTTCTCAGCTAGAGTCAGACTGCAGTGTGTGATTTTTACTTCAGGTCCTCCTTTCTTCTCAGCTAGAGTCAGACTGCAGTGTGTGATTTTTACTTCAGGTCCTCGTTTCCTCTCAGCTAGAGTCAGACTGCAGTGTGTGATTTTTACTTCAGGTCCTCACTTCTTCTCAGCTAGAGTCAGACTGCAGTGTGTGATTTTACTTCAGGTCCTCACTTTCTTCTCAGCTAGAGTCAGACTGCAGTGTGTTTTTTTACTTCAGGTCCTCACTTCATCTCAGCTAGAGTCAGACTGCAGTGTGTGATTTTTACTTCAGGTCCTCATTTCTTCTCAGCTAGAGTCAGACTGCAGTGTGTGATTTTTACTTCAGGTCCTCATTTCTTCTCAGCTAGAGTCAGACTGCAGTGTGTGTTTTTTACTTCAGGTCCTCCTTTCTTCTCAGCTAGAGTCAGACTGCAGTGTGTGATTTTTACTTCAGGTCCTCATTTCTTCTCAGCTAGAGTCAGACTGCAGTGTGTGATTTTTACTTCAGGTCCTCATTTCTTCTCAGCTAGAGTCAGACTGCAGTGTGTGTGTTTTTTACTTCAGGTCCTCATTCCTTCTCAGCTAGAGTCAGACTGCAGTGTGTGATTTTTACTTCAGGTCCTCATTTCTTCTCAGCTAGAGTCAGACTGCAGTGTGTGATTTTTACTTCAGGTCCTCATTTCTTCTCAGCTAGAGTCAGACTGCAGTGTGTGATTTTTACTTCAGGTCCTCATTTCTTCTCAGCTAGAGTCAGACTGCAGTGTGTGATTTTTACTTCAGGTCCTCATTTCTTCTCAGCTAGAGTCAGACTGCAGTGTGTGATTTTTACTTCAGGTCCTCGTTTCTTCTCAGCTAGAGTCAGACTGCTGTGTGTTATACTTCAGGTCCTCATTTCTTCTCAGCTAGAGTCAGACTGCAGTGTGTGATTTTTACTTCAGGTCCTCATTTCTTCTCAGCTAGAGTCAGACTGCAGTGTGTGATTTTTACTTCAGGTCCTCATTTCTTCTCAGCTAGAGTCAGACTGCAGTGTGTGATTTTTACTTCAGGTCCTCATTTCTTCTCAGCTAGAGTCAGACTGCAGTGTGTGTGTTTCACTTCAGGTCCTCACTTCCTTTCAGTTAGAATCAGACTGTAGTGCGTATTTACTTCAAGTCCTCATTTCTTCTCAGCTAGAGTCAGACTGCAGTGTGTGATTTTTACTTCAGGTCCTCATTTCCTCTCAGCTAGAGTCAGACTGCAGTGTGTGATTTTTACTTCAGGTCCTCACTTCTTCTCAGCTAGAGTCAGACTGCAGTGTGTGATTTTTACTTCAGGTCCTCCTTTCTTCTCAGCTAGAGTCAGACTGCAGTGTGTGATTTTTACTTCAGGTCCTCATTTCTTCTCAGCTAGAGTCAGACTGCAGTGTGTGATTTTTACTTCAGGTCCTCATTTCTTCTCAGCTAGAGTCAGACTGCAGTGTGTGATTTTCACTTCAGGTCCTCATTTCTTCTCAACTAGAGTCAGACTGCAGTGTGTGATTTTTACTTCAGGTCCTCACTTCATCTCAGCTAGAGTCAGACTGCAGTGTGTGATTTTTACTTCAGGTCCTCATTTCTTCTCAGCTAGAGTCAGACTGCAGTGTGTGATTTTTACTTCAGGTCCTCATTTCTTCTCAGCTAGAGTCAGACTGCAGTGTGTGATTTTTACTTCAGGTCCTCATTTCTTCTCAGCTAGAGTCAGACTGCAGTGTGTGATTTTTACTTCAGGTCCTCATTTCTTCTCAGCTAGAGTCAGACTGCAGTGTGTGATTTTTACTTCAGGTCCTCATTTCTTCTCAGCTAGAGTCAGACTGCAGTGTGTGATTTTTACTTCAGGTCCTCATTTCTTCTCAGCTAGAGTCAGACTGCAGTGTGTGATTTTTACTTCAGGTCCTCATTTCCTCTCAGCTAGAGTCAGACTGCAGTGTGTGATTTTTTACTTCAGGTCCTCCTTTCCTCTCAGCTAGAGTCAGACTGCAGTGTGTGATCTTTACTTCAGGTCCTCATTTCTTCTCAGCTAGAGTCAGACTGCAGTGTGTGATTTTTACTTCAGGTCCTCATTTCTTCTCAGCTAGAGTCAGACTGCAGTGTGTGATTTTTACTTCAGGTCCTCATTTCTTCTCAGCTAGAGTCAGACTGCAGTGTGTGATTTTTACTTCAGGTCCTCCTTTCTTCTCAGCTAGAGTCAGACTGCAGTGTGTGATCTTTACTTCAGGTCCTCATTTCTTCTCAGCTAGAGTCAGACTGCAGTGTGTGATTTTTACTTCAGGTCCTCACTTCTTCTCAGCTAGAGTCAGACTGCAGTGTGTGATTTTTACTTCAGGTCCGTGTTTCTTCTCAGCTAGAGTCAGACTGCAGTGTGTGATTTTTACTTCAGGTCCGTGTTTCTTCTCAGCTAGAGTCAGACTGCAGTGTGTGATTTTTACTTCAGGTCCTCACTTCTTCTCAGCTAGAGTCAGACTGCAGTGTGTTTTTTTTTACTGCAGGTCCTCGTTTCTTTTCAGCTAGAGTCAGACTGCAGTGTGTGATTTTTACTTCAGGTCCTCCTTTCTTCTCAGCTAGAGTCAGACTGCAGTGTGTTTTTTTTTACTGCAGGTCCTCGTTTCTTCTCAGCCAGAGTCAGACTGCAGTGTGTGATTTTTACTTCAGGTCCTCATTTCTTCTCAGCTAGAGTCAGACTGCAGTGTGTGTTTTTTACTTCAGGTCCTCGTTTCATCTCAGCTAGAGTCAGAATGCAGTGTGTGATTTTTACTTCAGGTCCTCATTTCTTCTCAGCTAGAGTCAGACTGCAGTGTGTGTGTTTTACTTCAGGTCCGTGTTTCTTCTCAGCTAGAGTCAGACTGCAGTGTGTGTTTTTTACTTCAGGTCCTCGTTTCATCTCAGCTAGAGTCAGACTGCAGCGTGTGATTTTTACTTCAGGTCCTCACTTCTTCTAAGCTAGAGTCAGACTGCAGTGTGTGATTTTTACTTCAGGTCCTCGCTTTTCTTCTCAGCTAGAGTCAGACTGCAGTGTGTGATTTTTACTTCAGGTCCTCTTTCTTCTCAGCTAGAGTCAGACTGCAGTGTGTGATTTTTACTTCAGGTCCTCATTTCTTCTCAGCTAGAGTCAGACTGCAGTGTGTGATTTTTACTTCAGGTCCTCACTTTCTTCTCAGCTAGAGTCAGACTGCAGTGTGTTTTTTACTTCAGGTCCTCGTTTCTTCTCAGCTAGAGTCAGACTGCAGTGTGTGATTTTTACTTCAGGTCCTCATTTCTTCTCAGCTAGAGTCAGACTGCAGTGTGTTTTTTTTTTTACTTCAGGTCCTCGTTTCTTCTCAGCTAGAGTCAGACTGCAGTGTGTTTTTTTTTACTTCAGGTCCTCATTTCTTCTCAGCTAGAGTCAGACTGCAGTGTGTGATTTTTTACTTCAGGTCCTTTTCTTCTCAGCTAGAGTCAGACTGCAGTGTGTGATTTTTACTTCAGGTCCTCACTTCTTCTCAGCTAGAGTCAGACTGCAGTGTGTGATTTTTACTTCAGGTCCTCGTTTCTTCTCAGCCAGAGTCAGACTGCAGTGTGTGATTTTTACTTCAGGTCCTCATTTCTTCTCAGCTAGAGTCAGACTGCCGTGTGTGATTTTTACTTCAGGTCCTCGTTTCTTTTCAGCTAGAGTCAGACTGCAGTGTGTGATTTTTACTTCAGGTCCTCGTTTCTTCTCAGCTAGAGTCAGACTGCAGTGTGTTTTTTTTTTACTGCAGGTCCTCGTTTCTTCTCAGCCAGAGTCAGACTGCAGTGTGTGATTTTTACTTCAGGTCCTCATTTCTTCTCAGCTAGAGTCAGACTGCAGTGTGTGATTTTTACTTCAGGTCCTCACTTCTTCTCAGCTAGAGTCAGACTGCAGTGTGTGATTTTTACTTCAGGTCCTCGTTTCTTCTCAGCTAGAGTCAGACTGCAGTGTGTGATTTTTACTACAGGTCCTCATTTCTTCTCAGCCATAGTCAGACTGCAGTGTGTGTTTTATTGCAGGTCCTCTTACAGTGTGTATAATTTAAGGTCCTCTTTTTGTCTCATTATGACTCACAATGTAGTGTGTATTATTTTGTGTCCACATTTTGTCTCTGTTTGACTCAGACTGAAGAGTGTATTATTTGAGGTCCTCGTTTTGTCTCAGCTTGACTCAGACTGAAGTGTGTTTTATTTGAGGTCCTTGTTTTGTCTCTGTTTGACTCAGACAAGTGTGTTTTATTTGAGGTCCTTGTTTTGTCTCAGCTTGACTCACAATGTACTGTGTATTATTTGGGGTCTTCATTTTGTCTCTGTTTGACTCAGACTGAAGAGTGTATTATTTGAGGTCCTTGTTTTGTCTCAGCTTGACTCAGACTGAAGTGTGTTTTAATTGAGGTCCTTGCTTTGTCTCAGCTCGACTCAGACTGAAGTGTGTACTATAAGAGGTCCTCATTTTGTCTCAGCTTGACTCAGACTGAAGTGTGTTTTATCTAAGGTCCTCATTTTGTCTCAGTGTGACTCACTATGTAGTGTGTATTATTTCAGGTCCTCTTTTTGTCTCAGCTTGACTGACAAAATATAGTGTGTTTCATTAGAGGTCTTCATTTTGTCTCAGCTTGACTCAGAATGAAGTGTGTTTTATTTGAGGTCCTCATTTTGTCTCAGTGTGAGTCACTATGCAGTGTGTATTATTTGAGGTCCTTGTATTGTCTCTGTTTGACTCAGACTGAAGTGTGTATTATTTCAGGTCCTTGTATTGTCTCTGTTTGACTCAGACTGAAGTGTTTATTATTTGAAGTCCTCGTTTTGTCTCAGTGTGACTCACTATATTGTGTGTATTTTTAGAGGTCCTCGTTTTTTCTCAGCTTGACTCAGACTTAAGTGTGTTTTATTTGAGGTCCTCGTTTTGTCTCAGCATGACTCAGACTGAAGTGTGTTTTATTTGAGGTCCTTGTTTTGTCTCTGTTTGACTCAGACAAGTGTGTTTTATTGTAGGTCCTTGTTTTGTCTCAGCATGACTCACAATGTACTGTGTATTATTTTGGGTCCTCATTTTGTCTCTGTTTGACTCAGACTGAAGAGTGTATTATTTGTGGTCCTTGTTTTGTCTGAGCTTGACTCAGAATGAAGTGTGTTTTATTTGAGGTCCTCATTTTGTCTCAGAATGACTCACAGTGTAGTGTGTATTATTTGAGGTCCTCATTTTGTCTCAGCTTGACTCAGACTGAAGTGTGTATTATTAGAGGTCCTCATTTTGTCTCAGCTTGACTCAGACTGAAGTGTGTATTATTTGAGGTCCTCATTTTGTCTCAGCTTGACTCAGAATGAAGTGTGTTTTATTTGAGGTCCTCATTTTGTCTCAGTGCGAGTCACTATGCAGTGTGTATTATTTCAGGTCCTCTTTTTGTCTCAGCTTGACTGACAAAATGTAGTGTGTTTTATTTGAAGTCCTCGTTTTGTCTCAGCTTGACTCAGACTGAAGTGTGTTTTATTTGAGGTCCTCGTATTGTCTCAGCATGACTCAGACTGAAGTGTGTATTATTTCAGGTCCTTGTATTGTCTCTGTTTGACTCAGACTGAAGTGTGTATTATCTGAGGTCCTTGTTTTGTCTCAGTGTGACTCACTATGTAGTGTGTATTATTAGAGGTCCTCGTTTTGTCTCAACTTGACTCAGACTGAAGTGTGTTTTATTTGAGGTCCTCATTTTGTCTCAGCATGACTCAGCCTGAAGTGTGTTTTATTTGAGGTCCTTGTTTTGTCTCAGCATGACTCAGACTGAAGTGTGTTTTATTTGAGGTCCTCATTTTGTCTCAGCATGACTCAGACTGAAGTGTGTTTTATTTGAGGTCCTTGTTTTGTCATCGCTTGAATCACACTGTAATGTGTTTTATTTGAAGTCCTCGTTTTGTCTCAGCTTGACTCAGACTGAAGTGTGTATTATTTCAGGTCCTTGTATTGTCTCTGTTTGACTCAGACTGAAGTGTGTATTATCTGAGGTCCTTGTTTTGTCTCAGTGTGACTCACTATGTAGTGTATTATTTCAGGTCCTTGTTTTGTCTCAACTTGACTCAGACTGAAGTGTGTTTTATTTGAGGTCCTCGTTTTGTCTCAGCATGACTCAGACTGAAGTGTGTTTTATTTGAGGTCCTCATTTTGTCTCAGCATGACTCAGCCTGAAGTGTGTTTTATTTGAGGTCCTTGTTTTGTCTCAGCATGACTCAGCCTGAAGTGTGTTTTATTTGAGGTCCCCATTTTGTCTCAGCATGACTCGGACTATAGTGTGTTTTATTTGAGGTCCTTGTTTTGTCATCGCTTGAATCACACTGTAGTGTGTTTTATTTCAGTCCTCTAACTTAAATCGCCTAATATTAAATTTTCTTGTCACTTCATTTTAGATCAGAATGCCGACTGCTGTTGTGTCTTTTTACCAAGAACAATCAGCAGGCCAGGTAAGCTATCATT
This sequence comes from Scarus forsteni, assembly GCA_036419115.1. NCBI lineage: Eukaryota > Metazoa > Chordata > Actinopteri > Labriformes > Labridae > Scarus > Scarus forsteni. The sequence continues at coordinate 6,652,873 of JAZDUH010000536.1, read as the reverse complement.
CTGTGATCTGTTCAGACTTTTGCATTGGTATTCATATTCAGGCAATAATCAATGTATATCAAGCATTGTTGAAGTGAAGATTCTGCCTCAGACCACTATCCAGGGAAAAGTCAAGATTGAATCCTGTAATAGGCCATGGGCTGGGGCATATCTGTAGCTGAACAGGTGAGGGAGTTGTGGGTGTGTTCATTTCCCGGGAGGGCAGCCACACAAACGCCATTTGGACTGCTCTCCAAATCCTGATTGGCCCACTCAGTCTGTCCATTGGTCTGTGGATGACCACAGATGACAGGTTGGCTGCTCAGCCCACAGCCTAGCAAAATCCTTTCCAGACTCGTGAGGAGAATTGGGACAGCGGTATGAGACAATGTCACTGGGGATCCCATGTAGCTTGAAAACATGTAGGACTGGAAGGTTAGCTGTCTCCAGAGCAGAGGGCAACTTTGTGGCACGTATTGAAACATCTTTGAGAAACAATCAATAATGGAGAGTATAACAGAGTTGCCTTGAGACCAGTGATGAAATCCACAGCAATATGAAACCAAGGATGACTAGGGATGGGTAAAGGGTTCAGCAGGCAGCAAGGGACCTGTGGTACCCCTTTTCCACCAAGCTGGTTCCAGGGCTGGTGCTAGTGTTGGTGCTAGAGCAGGTTCACAGTTGGTTCAACTGCAAACCGGTTAAGAACCGTTGGCTTTTCCACAAACGGGTGCCGGCCAAAGGTGTGAAGAATAATTTGACCTTTGTACATATTTTATGTATTCAACTTTTGTACATATTGTATATATTCTTTTCATGTATTTGACTCTTTATCCTGTCATATAATCATGCTTGTAATCCTTGTCTAGCTTTTGCATACTTCTGACACCTCACGCACCCACATGCCTTAGACATATCTTAGCACATGCCATATATGCTGATTCACTAAAACTCCGTATCTGACCTCGTGTGGAGGCTGTCTTTCGACCTCTTATCTGTTGAGGGACATCTTCCACACCAGCTCAGTCTGGCTCATTCCAAGACAGTGAGGTACGGAGGTCAACACACACACACACCTTTCTTGACACTCTCATAAATAGAGACAGAACATGACACATCTTCAGTTTTTCAGCATCAGCATCTTGTTGACATGTTGTAAAACTCCAGCGCTGTATTAAACCTCATCATTTTTGCCTTCAGTTGTCTCATCATCATTTTTCCTTTTTGGAGTTATGTCAGGGGTTTTTGGTACGGACCTTACTGAGCTTTTTGAATTATGAAGGGACAAAATCCTGACATAAATTGGTCCTTCGAGTCGCTCCTCACAGCTGTGACCCTGGGAGAGTGGGAGGCCATCGCGAAAGTCCGTGCACGGCCTGGGAAAAAATTTCCAGCATTGAACAGCCCGTCTTGAGGGTTCGTGGTCTCCGTGACTCGACTGGGGCCCGGTGACGAGGATCCATACATGAGACAGCTGACAGCAAACTGGTGAGCATGAATGTTTTGTCTAGCATAAATGTTTTGTCTAGAGTGCAGGCCTAGTGAGGGAAGCTTCAGAGCGGCTTTACAAACCGCTGGATATCAGTGTAGGATGAACTAGAGCAGCTTTGTAACCTGCTAATTGCCTTACACTAAGAGTTTAGGATGAACTAGAGGTAGTGTGTACAGCTATCTAATTGCCCTAAACTAGTAATCCACTCCTAAGTGTTTTTAACTGCGATAGAAGGCAGTCTCAGGAGTGAAGACAATTGTCTATTATGTGACAATTGTATGTATGTTGTGTGTGTGACACAATTGACTGCAGTTGTTCTTGGTCCTAAATTGAGAGACTGTGTGTGCGTGACACTGGTCAAATGGAGAAGCTGCAGATAAAGACGGCTACATCCGCTGTGAACTAGTCACAGTAGAAGGCTGATGTAGTGGACGATCTTTTTCTGATGGTGGCTGATCTATATTGATTAGTGTATGATTTACACTTTGTACAATGGGGAAGAGAAACAGTAAACCAAGTAAACAGTACTCTGAGTAAAAGATAGAATAAGGAGTATGGATTTGATGTGAACAGTTAAAGAAGCCAATAAGAAAAGAAAACTATGGTCATTACCAAAATAAGGTGACTTTCCAAGTTAAAAGTAAAAAAAAGTTTAATTCAGTTTTTACAAATTTAAGTTAATGGGAAGTTTTTATAAGCACATTGCTTATGTTACCAACAATAATAGACGACTAGAACATTTGTTTTTTTCTTTAAAAAGACGTGCCTAGTTTTCTGTCATTAATGTAACCACACTTTAGGTTATCATTACAAATTCATATATGTGTACTTTTGATAAAAGATAAACTATGCTGATAAAATTACTGCCATTCACTATGGATGAAGTTAAGCAAAAATATATTTGGATAAGAGCTAAATTGCAATGACATAAGTGATAAGATCTTAAATAATGTCTAAATGATATATGACCCCGGGGGTTCTCTTACATATTCTTGACATTTTAAAGCATAAGGTCTGTGATACCAGTAACACCAGTGATGTTGATGTTTGACTATTAAATTGCCACTTCAGTTTTAACTTTATTCATATATTAAACCAAGTGATTTTACATAACTGACCAATTATCATATATATATGTTCATATATATGTATATAAAAATAAGTAAATTTTGAACACTGTTCAATAGAATTGAATCATGGCAGTGGGATAAGTGTTCTTTTAGATATAAAAAGAATTAATGCTGAACTAAGAAAATAATAATCAAAATAAAATTGCTACTCTAAATAAACTGGAATTATCTTCATTTAAAATGGTATCTAATTACATAATTTTAGTTTAATCTGGATGATAATTTTTTAAGGATACAAAGTTTTATTCTATTTATTATTACTATTATTATTATTATTATTATTTTAATTATATAAATATATCTATATATTGTTCGTCTGGAATATGCAGGGACATGTTTGTCACAGTACTTTGAGAATGATCCAGTCACAAGCAGCAGTAAATGCTGAGAACAAAGAGGAGCTCAGCAATATAAAGCAAAAATATATGTTAGAACAACAAAAACAGGATAACAACATAAGGGTATAACCGAGCAAGCTCTGACACCTAAAGAAAGACAAAGAAAACCAGATTCAAAAGACCAGATATCAGAAGAGGTCCCTGCAAACAGAGGAACCCCTCCGTCTCATTCTTATTCTAAGACTTAAAAAGAATTCTCTTTAAAGAAAAGTTAGAGGTACTTTAATGTTAAATTCTTAAGTGAGCTCTAATTGCTCCTAAACACATAATGCATCAAAATCAATTTATCTATGAATTAATGACCTTATTAAGACTCCAATAACCTCACACCAAAAAAATTCCACTTTGCAAACAAAGAAAATTCAAGATTTAAGGTTTTCTCCTATTGAAAAAAGAAACAAACAATAGTTTCATAACTAAAAGTACATTAAAGCACAAAAAAACTTTAATAATAATGAAATATTTTATATCTATACTGACATCAGAAGTTGTTAAAAAGGTTTAATGCAAGAAATTAAAAGGAATGTATTGAGCATTCACTTTTATTACATTAATGAGAGGAACTGTTTTGGCACATGAGTGACTTTACAATGCATTAATCAATTAATTAATTTAGTTTTATTATTTTTCTTTTTGGGTTGCCTCAAGGATTAAAGACAAAAAATGAACACAGGCCTCGATAGAGATAATATTTATTAAAGCCTGGTACACTACAGGTATTACGCCTGTGATACAATAATGCAAGACTTACTTAAAGCTGGAGTCCTGATACCATGAGAGGACTCACCTGTAAATACGCCTATTTTTCCTGTAATGAAAGCTCTACCCAGTACAGGATTCAGAATGGTAAAGTGTTTACGAGCTGTAAAAAGAGCTGTTTAAACAAATGTACCACTTGTGCCTGATGCACATACATTACTTACTAACTTATGGCCACAGAAAAACATTTTCCAGTTGTGGATCTAGCAAATGCATTTCTTCTTCTATATCTGTAGATAAAAATCACAATTCTTTCTAAATTTAACCCACCTTGTGGTTTACAAATTGTTTTGTATGTTAATGATATCCTTCTCGCCTGAGATGATGATATGCTGCCTAGACTGATTGGCATTATTTAAATTTTTTTTAGCTGAATAAGGACATGTAGTAAAATTCCCTTTCAAGACTTCAGTCTGTTCCTTTTTGATGTCCGCTGCACCCACGTGCACGATCAGCTGTTTGACTCCTCGGTGTGTTGACAAAACTTTTGGGAGGAGTGTTGTTATTTCAGAGACAGTGGCTCTGGGATAGCAGCATGTTTTAAATTCTTGTATGGTTAAGGCCTCTGATAGCACCGTCTCCTAGCAGCAGCGTGTCTCTGACCTTGACATTTGGTCCAGATTGTCTGTCTGCCTGCTTTATGGCTCCTGTTTAGTGAAAATTATCCGTTTTCTCTTTGTTTGATAGAATCATTGGTTAAATTCTTAGGACACACTATTTCTCAACCTAAAGACTTTATGGCGTTCTTAGGAACTCTTAACTACTGCAGATAATAGATTCAAAATTTCTGTGCTATATGAGGACTGCTGTACTTGCTGTTAATATTAAACAATAAAGTCTTTCTACTATCTATAAGGAATGAAAACCTCTGTGATTATTTGAAAAAGGCAATACATCAGTCCCTGTCATTAAAGCTACCTGACTATGATAAACCATTTGATCTTTTCTGCCACTCTAAAGGTGGTCACATGTCTGCAGTATTGGCACAGAAAGAAACAAAATGCTATTGACCTATAGCCTATTACTCTAAAAAAAGCTTGACCCCGTTGTCACAGCAGCTGCAGAAGCAGTTTCATCCAGTGCTGATGTTGTTTCTTTTTTCTTTTGTCCTTATGCGCTGCTACAGGACAGGATTAGTTTAACTTTCACTTTCAAACATCTGCACTGTATGACTGTTCTTCTATAGTACACTGCACAGTTTTAACCCTTTAAGGCCCAAGACCATAGATTATGGCCAGAAAGTTCTAATTTTTTGGAGCTGAAATCCATAACAATCAAAATGTCCATAAAATTCAACATATAGATTTTTTCGTATTTCATTTGATACATTAGGTGCTTTTGACGACTGATAATCCATGTGAGGACATTTTTTACCATTTATTTGATTGTTTTCAGATGTTTTTTGTTTTCTTTTTTTAATTTGTTGATCATATTGAGTTGATAGGGATATTATAAAAGTATGTATCAAAAATGATACAATTCGCTTTATCGGGTTAAAACATGCAACTCTTACACCACATGTTGAAAATACAAGTGATGATCATGACTAGTTAAAATATTCTCTTAAGATATTTCTGCCCAGATCTGACTTGATAGACACACATATTTCTGATTCAATTAGATTTTTACTGATGGCAGCTCTTTGAAAGATTCTTATGACAAAACTCACTCTGCTTATGCTGTAACTGCTCTGACTCTGTGCTGATGACATAATCTGCACAGCTGAACTGAAAGCTGTTATTTCTGCCTTACACTATTGTGCAGATTTCTCTGTTACTATTTTCACTGATTCTAAATACGTTATTTCATCTTGTCATTATCACTGTGCTCAATGGCACCTTAGAAGCTTTAAAACATCATCTGGTTCTGAAGTTAAACATGTAGTCCTGCTTAAGACCTTGACTAAGGCTCTTAAACTTTCCTCAGCTTTGGCTATTGTCCATATCCCTGCTCATATACAGAAAAATGATATTTTTTCACGTGGAAATGCCCGAGCTGACTCTGCTGCTCAAGCTTTAGCTCCTGGTGAGCCTGCTACTGTGAGCCTGCTACTGCTCTGATAACTGTTAATTCTAATTACATTTTGCATGATCACTAACACCATGCCATGCTGGTGTGTTATTTTTAACACATGAGGATAATTTTTTTTATTATTATTACCCAGATACTACTTTACTTTGGTTGCCTCCTTCCTTATATCCCTGGGCGTGCCAAGTGTCCCATTGACCTTGTCATGTGACAACAGCGGGGATGTTAGGGGGAGTACACAAATGTTAGGGGGGTACAAAAAACAAAAAAAAATGTTTTTTATGCTTCAAATTTCGAAAAAGCAGCACATGATCATGTTAAGAAAATGTTTAATATGACTAAAGAATAATGTTCAAGGGGGCATACGAACAAGACAAGGTTCATTTCCAGAACCAACATCACCTTTTTAAGTTTTGAGTTTGAATTACATTGAATTAGATAAATGTCAGAATAAAAAGGTTTTTTTCAGTTGTTATGTGACACTACAGTAATTGGACTGAAATACACCCAACTGCACATGTTGATACAGATTTTACAGTTAAAGTGCTAAAAGAGAGTATTTTCTACAGATTTAAAAAAAAAACTGAACTTTTTTATTCAGATAATGGTACTGTTAAACAACAACTGATCAAAGCAGTGGGATCAACAGGAAAACCATGGCCTGATTGTTTACATCTGGTTAAAACTTCTACTAATACAACACCTTGTGACAAACATAAGCTAACACCATTTGAATGTGTATTTCATAGAACTTAGCAGCTGCCTGAGCTGAGCTGACAATTATTCAACCTAAGAAACCTGTGAAACACTCTGACTTTGTGACACATTTGGAACAATGTTTTAAAGTGAAAGAACAAATTGATGCTGCCAAGTCTGTTTCTGTGTCCCAAGGAGGAGAGCCAGAGCCAAAGCCAACGCCTGTCCAGCCTGTCCATCCGGGAGATCTCGTGTTCATCAAGGCCCATCAGAGACAGAAGTGGTCGTCTCCACGTTGTACTGGGCCGTACCGAGTTCTCCTGGCCACACCCACAGCACTGAAACTTGCTGAAAGGCCGTCTTGCAAACTTCTGAGGTGTAAGGAGGAGAGGCTTCATCAAGACTGTTAAGGTACACTGGTGATCCAGACGGGCTACAAAGGGGGGCGGAGGACTAGCCCCGTCACGTCTCAAACCCGTGAAGAATCCATCGCGGCGATTCCGCCCCAGTGTGCCTCAGGAAAATGCCTCCAAAACCAACTGTCCATCTCCTGACTGCAGTGTTGTGTGGCCTCATCATCTGGACTGGGACTGAACGGTTTCTGGCTCCCTCTGGCGAACATGTTCTGAAAAAGTGAGATCACAGCCCCTTGGACTGGTACACCAAGGCTTTCAACTTCTCGTCGTCCTTCGAACTGAACGTTTGGTACCGATATGTACAGTTCTTGGCGAAATACTGAAATCAAACGAACTGCTCCACATATCTTACCTAAATCTGTCACAAATGTCAGCTCTTTGTTTCCACATGTTCTCAGCTCTTCTCTTGCAGCTAAGTTCCTGAACCAAGCATACTGGTCTATGATTTCAGGGCCTGGACCGAACGTGAGTATGTTAGATTTCACACACTTCCTGAGTACTACTGATACCAAAAACACTCCAAGTTATGGTCCAGTGCATCTAACTAAATATTTTCAGTTTGACTGTTTTTACAATAAAGACAATCCTCCAAATTTTACACCGATCCCCATGGGTACTGTTGATCCAGGATATTGCTCAAAGGTTTGTATGCCCTGCTTGAAGAATGGTTTCAATAGTTACAATGACATTAATAAACCACTTGGGGTCATGTGTGCTGATTTCTTTACTGTTCCAGATGTTATGGGTACATATCCACAAACTGGTTTTGTATTACTATTTGTCTTTGCCTACAATTAATTTTATTAATAATTAACAATCTTCAGTTCACCTTACCAACAACCCCACCAGTTAAAGAGAATACAACACAAATTTAGTTTTTTTTCACAGATATTTTGCCTAACTGAAGTTGTATAAGTTTGATTAAAGCAGTGCATTTTTATCTGTTCAAATAAATGAAAAACAGCGGGGAATGTGAAGAATAATTTGACCTTTGTACATATTTTATGTATTCAACTTTTGTACATATTGTATATATTCTTTTCATGTATTTGACTCTTTATCCTGTCATATAATCATGCTTGTAATCCTTGTCTAGCTTTTGCATACTTCTGACACCTCACGCACCCACATGCCTTAGACATATCTTAGCACATGCCATATATGCTGATTCACTAAAACTCCGTATCTGACCTCGTGTGGAGGCTGTCTTTCGACCTCTTATCTGTTGAGGGACACCTTCCACACCAGCTCAGTCTGGCTCATTCCAAGACAGTGAGGTACGGAGGTCAACACACACACACACCTTTCTTGACACTCTCATAAATAGAGACAGAACATGACACATCTTCAGTTTTTCAGCATCAGCATCTTGTTGACATGTTGTAAAACTCCAGCGCTGTATTAAACCTCATCATTTTTGCCTTCAGTTGTCTCATCATCATTTTTCCTTTTTGGAGTTATGTCAGGGGTTTTTGGTACGGACCTTACTGAGCTTTTTGAATTATGAAGGGACAAAATCCTGTCATCACGTTGATGTATACGTCTGTATACATCACGCTAGTTTCCCATAACAACTAGCGCCGAATTCAATTGCCACTACAAAGATGGAGGACTACATTGCGGTTCAAGTGTTGCTGTTGGCTTTTCGAGCCTTCCTTTGAGAGCAAAAGTTGGCGATCCAGCAAGTTAATGCTGCTCAACGATTATGCAATGAACAGCGATAACGCTTGAGAAGACAGGTAAGAGTGCTTCCGTGTTTTTACTCTGTTTTGGTTGGTCAATAATCCCGCCCCCACCCCCTGACGTAAGCTGTAGCCCCCGATGTAACATGGTTCTTTCTGCTGGCCCAGCAAAGAGTTGGTGCTTGCCAAGCACCGGTTTTGAAACCAGCAACGATTGCTTAATCTGTGGAAAACCAAACAACTGGTGCTAAGTCTGACTCTAGCTCCGAACCAGCCCTGTCACCAGCTTGGTGGAAAAGGGGTATGGGAGGCTTTACCTTGGGAATAAACCAAGCAGGTGACCACAAGCACATTGGTGTCCTTGGCCATATTAGGCTACCAAAAGTGCTGCTGGAAGAAGTGGAGAGTCCTGTTGATTCCAGGATGGCCTGTGAGCTTGCCCTCACTGAAGGACCTGTGAGCTTGTTGAATCCAGCTCATAGACAGTTAAGAGGACCCGAACCTGGATTGGGCTCACTGGAGTCAGAGGTAGGAGAGAAGATTCAAGAGAGGGCATCAGGTTTAGTGTTTTTAGATCCAGGACGGTAGGACAAGGTGTAGGTGAAAAAGGGACCATCTTGCCTGACGGGGGTTAAGGCATTTAGCTGAACAAAGTATCAGAGGTTCTTGTGATCGGTCCAGATAAACAATGGGGAGTTAAGATCCATCAAGCCACTGCCTCAGCTCTTGCAGATCCCAGCCCACTGCCAACAGCTCTCAGTTGCCCGGGTCATATTTTTTTGTCTTTCAAGGGATAGATGGCTAGAAAAGAAAGCACATGGGTTCAGCTATTGAGTCTGAGCATTTTGCAGGGACAATATAGCTCTAACCCCAGTATCGGAGGCATCAACCTCCGCAACAAACTGAAGTGAAGGGTCTGGATGTTGAAGAACATGTGCCTTTGTGAACAGCTTCTTGAATCTGTAAAAGGCACTTTTTGCATCCTCAGTCCATAAAAAAGGGGAGTTGATGGAAGTTAGACAGTTGAGAGGAGAGGCAACCTTACTGTAGTTTCAAATGAAACATTGGTAGAGGTTGCAAAGTTCAGGAAGCAGGTTTTTTTTCCCCTTTGTCATTAATAACTTCCATGACACAAATGAAAACAAGATCTGTTGATAAAGTCATGCACTTTTTTTCCATTTTCTCCAGTGTCCTCCAAACGTCAGTGATGAGTCTTCAGATGCCGAAGACTATGATGATGATGACTATGTTCCAAACTCATCTGACAGTTCTTCAGACACAAGTGACTGTAATACAAAACATCAGACAAAAGAAAAGGTCTCATGCAAAATGGTCAAGGACTTCCTACAGGGGTTCTCTACAACTGGCAGTGGGGAAAGTACCAGTACAGTACCTGTTTTTTGTGTGTATTATTGATTTTAAAGCATTCCAAAACTTTTAAGAAGCTTGGATACTGCCTCGTTAAATGTATTATCAGGTCCTTGTATGTCACATAAACTTGAAAATATTGTGTGTGCACTGGCTCATATTTCCCTTAAACATGACATATCTGTGTAAGTTGCCAAAGTACTCATATTTCACATAAACTTGACAAGGTCCCAACATGTCACAGTAAAGTCAGGTCTGACCAAAAGTTTGTGTTGGACAAAATCTCAACAGATGAAAGTGTTCCTGGAAGCATAAGAGAAAAAAATCTCTTATTTCCAGGTCTCTGGGACCTTGGGAAAGGCATGTCCCCGTTTTTCACGTTCCTGTCATAAGTCCTTGTATGTCACATAAACACGTATGTGTGTGTGTGTGTGTGTATGTGTAAGGGGTCAGCATGAGGGCAAACTGTCCCACTGAAAAGATCTGAAAGCTCAGTGAGCCTGACGACAGAGAAGGAATTTCTCCTTTTTATTCAAACTTTGAAAAAAAGCTTTTACCGTCTTGACTGAGTGTGGTCATGATATATTGATTGTCGTCTTATGGAAGTTTTAATCTTTTATCTATCCATGATTCTTTGATAAAATACATAAACCTGTATGTGGTAACAAGTAACTCACCCACCCATATTTCTGTTCTTTGTGATATTTTCAGAGAATATAATTCTTGCTGAACCCTTATACAACAATCAGAGACACACAATCAGAGAAAGTAAACTGAATATGAAAGGCAATTCATTGATTGTTGGTATCACTCTCCATAGTGAGTCTAGCATGAAATGTCAAAGCCCTTTAATAAGTTCATAATGTGTCTGATTATAATTTAACAGCTTTTGCACAAATTAACTATTTTACAACATTTTAGAATGTTATTTACTCGCATGCTTAACAGAATATGGAAGAATTGATGGAATGTCCTCAATGTACTTCTGGTTCACTGATATAAAACCATAAAGTGTGTTAATGTGATTAAAATGTAAATATGGAAGCAAATATGGACCATAATCCAAATAAAAATGAATTTTCAGAAACAAAACTGCATTTTTTGACTTATAAATAAACTGAATGACATATCATCCAAATTGCATTTTGATTTTCTTCTCCAAGACTGTTCATTCTGTGACTTAATTAAAAAGAAAAAGAATAGGACATTGAAGATTTAATTTCCAAAAACGTGCCCCAGGGAAAAGGTATCAAAATTCAATTTGAAAAGTCAAATTTAAAAAAATAAAATGTGTTAGCAGAAAGGCCTTTTTTGTGTGCAATGTCATAATACCATTATTTGACTCATAAATGAATTTAATAATAAGTCATCCATACTGCATTTTATATTCTTCTTCAAGAATGCTTATTCTGTGACTTGTTTAAAATGAAAATGAAAAGTACATTTAAGATTTGAGAATTTTCAAATTCTCGAATTTGCTTTTTGCTGAGGCATCATTTAAAAATTAAATCTTAAATGTCCTTTACTTTTTCTTTTTAAGTCTAGTATAAGCAGTCTTGAAGACGAAATGAAATGCAGTTTAAATGAATTACTGTTTATTTCTGATTATGAGACAAAAATGTTTTATTATGTAAACGAAAAACCATTTCTGCCAATCCATTTTCATTTGGATAATAGTCTATATTTCCTTCCCCATGTGACTGCCTGTAATGAACATTTGAAGAGGTTTTGAGATCACATGTTAAATGTCGCTTTATTTTTCGGATTTGTCAGCAGCAGCGGCTGCTGCTCATTTTTTTGTCTTTCTCTTCCCTCCCATTCAGCCTCTCTCTAACCCATTAGTCATCACATTGAATTGTTCAGCAGCCTTTGTGTTTGTGTGCTACTATCCCTGTGTCTCAGAGGGCGTGGGAGAAAGACCGAGTCATGAGACACAGAATCCACAACAAGCCACAGTTCCCTTGAACTCGTCTGTTCGGACTAACTCCTGGATCAAGGTAGGTGCACATAAAGACAAAAAAGATGCGCCTTTGAAAAAAAAAAGGCAAAAACCAAGCGTTACGAATGGTTTTTATGCCTAAGCATCTGTTCTCTCTGCTGCCGTCGTCCTCTTCTTTCTCCATATTTTCCCAGCCTGGACTCTGTCAGTAAACGGATCAGTGAGCAGACCGGCCTGCTAGAAAATTGGATTTAGCCCCTTCAAAGGGACCGGCATGTTGTTAACCCCCGCCTACTAGAGCTGAACGCCATGACGTCAGCGCGTAGGATAACCTGCGCGGCGCCCTTCTGTCACTCCGTCAGCTGAGGCAGAATCTCCATCAGCTGTTAAACTCCCGTGAACGCAGCACCTGTAAGAAACTCCAGACGACGTCTCAGCAGCAGATTAGTGCAGCTCGACAGCAGAGATGGAAGCGGCGTCCTCCTCTCACGGCCAGAGCAGGTAAGACCGACACGAGTGGATGATGGCGGAACGGGGTGAAAGGAGCCTGATGGTTGCCAAGGCTACCCCGTAACGTAATCAGGCCTACGGTAATAAGACGATAACGCTGGTGTTCAGTGCCTGAGGTATAGTTTATATTTTTATGTGCTTTTGGTGACTCGTCTTTAAAGCCAAGGCTGCACTGTCTTTAAAGGTGTAGGTGTAGGCTTTGAGGATTATTTAAATGCGTGTTTTCCTCCTAGGAGAATACCTCTGACGTCACAGTTAAGTCTACAGGTGGTTTATGAAGCCTGTGTCGATAAGTATACATTAAACCCTGTCTTGTCTGCTGAACAGACAGACAATGACATCAGGTTTTCAGTCACCCGTGGGTGTCGTGGGTTAGCCCAGGTTAGTCAGACTCGCTGGTGTTTTGTCGACGTGTTGTGCCGTGACAGTGAGAATACACTGCAGACTGCCTGAAGGCCGATCCAACCCTGTTCCTGTTCTGCTGCCTGAATGTTAAGATCCAGCAGCACCTCGGACAGCTCCACGTGCTGCCAGAGAGAGGAGACCCTGGGCTCATTTCCTGCTCTGGATTAATCTGTCAGCCGTCTGTGCGGTTACATAAGGCATGTGTGAGCTGCATGATCAATGAGGAGCGTTCATCCCAGCGGTATAGCCTCAAGACCAGTCACCCCCACTCATGGGGGAATACTGACCCAACTTTCAAAAGATGTTAGCTCGATATATACAAACAGGAATTAAAAGAAGAAAAAAAATAGACTTACATACATATATATATATATATATATATATATATATATATATATATATATATATATATATATATATACATACATACATACATACATATATATATATATACATACATACATACATACATATATATATATACATATACATACATACATACATACATATATATATATATATACAGACAGACAGACAGACAGACAGATAGATAGATAGATAGATAGATAGATAGATAGATATGATGTACACCATCATCAACAACCAGAGGAGCCTGTTCAGCCCAAGTGCAGGATCAACAGACTCAGACAAACTCTTTCCTTCCTCAGGCCATCAGACTGTACAACTTCTCAAAATGGGGGAAGAGGAGTAACAGGAGGACAGAGGACAGGGAGAAGCAGTAGCCAGCCAGTAGCCAAATATTTTTCTTTATTTGTATTTATAATTTTGTTATATCTATTCTTTTATATATATATATACTCATTTGTAATATTTAAATGTCACTAGAATCCTAATTCCCTGAGGGAGGATATCCAAGGGGATTAATACATTTCGTCTAATCTACGTAATCTAATCTATAATAACAGGTAACCTACATTGTAATTGGTTTCTGGACATCTAAAGACATTGATAGATTAGCAGTATGTACCAGTAAAACTAATTAAAGAGTTCTGAGTCAAGATCATGAAACAGCTATCAAAACGTTTCCATTATCACAGCAAAACAAAGTTATAAAAAGGTAAAATATAATGTACTTCCTTTAGGATCACAGTGCATCTTAGACTTTTGGGCACTGTTTTTTAAGGAACACCTTTGTGACCCACTGAAGACAGTCCCCCTGAACTACCCCCAGTCTACCAGCAAAGAAATACAGATTTATACATTTTCATAGAAAAAATAATTATTGAGGATTAGTAATAGTAGCCAATTGTTGCAATAAACTTAAACATAATTACTATGAAAAAGAAAAGTTCAAAGCTGACTGTAGAAACTAAATGTCGTATTCAAAGAATGTTTCACTTAACTTTGGAAATCAGATCAACCAGACATATGAATTAAACACCTCACATCAGGAATGCACAATATTACCGGCAACATTGGTATCAGCAGGCAAAAACTACAAAGTAGATTTATATTAAAGATATATAGTACACCTGAAAATTTCAGCCAATATCTACACCCACATATCAGCCATTCTTTATCCCATATCGAGTCTTTTGACTCCTCAAAGCTGGTCACATCTATACATTCACACTCATTCATGCTCACATTCACTCACCTGGTTTCTGTCAGTTTTCCATCAGTATCAGCTAACACATTCACACACTTCATGCCTATTTAAAAAAACACTGACGCAGCAGTGGGTGAAACTTAGGGTTTAGTGTCTTGCCCAAGGACACATGTGATGCCATGTGACACCCGGAGCTCGAACTTCTAACCTCCTGATTACTGACGAAGAGCCCTATCAGACTGAACCACTGATGCCCCACTATACTGACTGTAACATCAGGAGAATAGACCAAAGTAGCATAATGCTTCACCTTATCATCATAGCATGCTCTCGTCTGTCAGTGTTCTCTTGGTACTTCAGGGAGGACGTTTCTATCATTACCTTAGATCAGGGGTGGGCAACTTTGATTACCAAGAAGGCCACAATTTTGCTTTTCAGTGCCCGAGGGTCAGGCTCTCTCAAAGAGAAAATCATGTATAAATAAACAAAAAATAGCAAACACAAAGCTTCATAAAGGCTTATACCAACATTATACAGTATATTTCAATTCAAACACAGTTAAAAATTTGAGATTTCATGAGCATCACACATAACTAAAGCCAATTTCAGCTTCTCTTTAATGCAAAAAAGAATGAATGTTAACCAGTATGAAAGCAATAATACATAACCTTTACTATTGTCTTCAAATATATATATTTTTCCTAATACTACATACTATGTTTTAATGCCTCATTTAAGATATTTAGAGATACAATCATAGCAAAGTAGCTTTTTTAATGACTTGTAAAAAGCGACACCTGCAATCTAAGGTTATAGAAATATTTTCTCTATCCTAATTTGCGCTGTATGAAGTACCGGTTACTCATGATGAATCATATTTAGCATGTTGTCATGTTTCCTTCATATTTCCAGTTTGTTTGGTTTTTGGAAATGATTGGTGGGCCACATTAAGTGAGGTGAAGGGCCACATGTGGCCCCTGGTTTGCCCATTGCCCACACCTGCCTTAGATGTATGGAGCTAATTTTTAACTGGTTGTTGAAATCTGTCAGCTGTATAATCATTTACTTACTATAAGCTAAAGTTGCAATATGTAAATTAGATTTATTGAAATAAAGTCAAATAACACAATTAAGTATTAATACACAGGATACTGATTTAGCAACTAAGGAGCAGTTGTGTGCATTTGATCAACAATAGTTCATTCAATATAATATGCAAACTCCTTAGTGAATGTTCCTTTTTTAATTAGTTAACGTGCACAAAATAGTTCCTTTCAAAGCTATATAAAAAGGATTTAATGTAGGTCAAAAGCCTCCTCCAGTGCTTTGACATTTTTTTTCAAACCACATCAGAACTAAAAGTTATCAGTGAATAAAAGAACAGATATTATAGCTGTTAGCTCTTTAATTTTTGTGTATCTACTTTGCCCTTTGCTCTTCTTCATGGGGTAAATATATCACGGTAAATAAAATATTACAGTAGGTCACGAACCCATTTAAATGCCCTCATGTTTGTTGGATTAAAGATTCTCTTTTTTATTGTATGTTGCAGATACCTGCTGGTGTGTAGTGTTTGTGTGAATGAATTACCCATTAAAGGAAGTTGCCCTCACTTGTCAGCCAAAATGGCCTGAATTACTGTCATTCATTTTCTACTGTCAGCTGGCTCAAACTTAATAAATCTCTTATTGTACACCAATGGAGCAGCAGATGCTCCAGCTCTGAATATCTGCCTGTGGGGACTTAAAGCTGTCAATATCACCTGAAATGTCCTGTGAAGTGCAACTTCTGCAACTGACAGATTGGTCAGAGCCGTCAGTCAACAGTGGTGTGATATTGTTTAAACAGTGGAAGAACATGGGCTTACATGACTTAATTTTAAGGACTCATTACTGCAAAAGCCAATGTGTTCTTAAATTTAATAGTTTTTAAAACTTTTTTTTTTTTTACATTAGCTTTCTTCTCTCAGATGTAAAAGTTTTCTCAGCTCCTACTCTGATCCAGTATAAAACATGAGGGGTGCTGTTAGAAGACTGAACACACAGGCTCGTCATCTTTAACAACAGCTTCAGTTCCAAATCATGAGGCTTTGTCCTGTGAAGACTGGTCTAGCAGAGGTTGCAGCTGAAATTCTAAAGTGTAAAAGCAACAAAAAAGGTCAATGATTTTCTGAAGACATTTTTAGTGAAATTACATTGCTTCAGTCTTGTTTATGAACATCACTGAGACATTTACTATGAAGGATTTACACTCATCTCTTTCACCACATCAGTTTAATCTAAACAGCAAACATCAAACTAGACAGAGAAAGTGAAAGTACTGCTCAATGCAATTGGGAAAATAAGACTGTGATTTTTTCTCTTTTGAAATATATGTTGTAGTTCTTATTTAAAAGTAAAATAAGCAGAAATACAGATACGTTTTAATACTTTTGATACAGTACATTTTTTCTCTTGTTGGCACAATCGCATTTTGGTCTTTATTAAGCAAATTAGAGAAATAAATGAATACAAATATATAACTTGTTTTAGAAAAACTTAAAGGTAATCAATCATTTCTAACAATGTTAAAAGTCTTGTAGAGTTTACATGACAGAAATTTGATATCAAACAAAAGCTTGTTACCATCACATTTAGACAGAATTACTCTGAGAGAAGTCTTGAGAAATAACATTAGTTTTAGAATTCAGATAAATTATTATTTTCATCATCTGTATTGACCCTGATTTCCACCACCCATGCATCACTTTGAACAATCAAATCAGAGCCCAGGACAAAGGTTTACCCATGCAAATAAAAACATGGAAGTGTTTGCACAATGGGTTATCAGTACTCTCATTGCACAGTCTACACATCCTGCTCATCTTTTCACTGATTTATCAAAAGGTGACTAATAGGGAATGCTTTCTCTTAGAGAGGACATATCATGCTTGTTTCTCCTTTTCACTATGCCAGACTAGGATGCCTGTAAAGCATTTCTGCCCTCAGTACAAGACATTTAGTTCCTTCATAGCCCCACAATAGCATTCTCAATATCCTCATTTTAGGCCATTATCAAGCTCTCGTTGAAACACTCGGATCTGAGGATGACCTAAAGTAACCTCGCAAGGTCACAGCCCTTTGTGCTCTGATTGGTCAATTCTATCGGGGGTTGAGCCAGCCTGTCCTTCTTCTTCTACTGTATTTTCCGGCAGGCTCAATGCAGCGACTGCGTATTGAGTCCCCCTACAGGCCAGAGCTGGTAATGAGTGCATGTGAGCTAGGGATCTATATACTCCTGCTGGTGGATGTGTTCCTCAGTGACGGTTTTGTGGCTAACGGACATCACAGAGGAGGAAGTGTTTTATCAGATTACTCCAATAAAAAGAAAGGTACCTCGTGTCGTCATGACGTTTGAAATCTCGCGGACATCTTGCAATGACCTATTTTCAGAGGCATCAAATCTCGTTCTAGGATATCAGAAAAAATACAATATCTCATTTTTTGAAAATTAAGGGGGTGTGAGGTCTTGTTTTCAAATCTATTATATTATATATAAGTATTAAATCATGCATGAGCATATGTCTCCTTTAAAGTTCTAACAGAATTAATTATTGCCCCCGCCCCCCAAGAAAACAAACACTGCTGTCACCTTATTTAATGTTGTATTAATTATTCTGTGCCTAGTATTGTATTTACAGTATTAACTATTTTTTTCTTCATTCCTTCCAAACTCGTAGTGATGTCTGTAATACTGGAGACTGTATTAACTTCAGTCCGGCATTTTTCTCTGTATTTCCTTCAACTTTTCTCAAACAGCGTTTTGTCTTCACATGATACTGAAATGATTTTTGATTTAATAATACTGTTTAAATGACTTACAGATACAGTTATGAGGAGTATAAGGAGACCGCAGACTGGCTGTTGGCTCACTCAGAGCAGCGCCCTAAAGTTGCCATCATCTGCGGTTCTGGCCTGGGAGGACTGGCTGATCTGCTGGTTGACAAAACTGTGTTTCAGTACAAGGATATCCCTCATTTCCCTGTCAGCACTGGTAAGTTATCCCTAATAAAGTCCTTGCATTTTAAACTTAATGAAAACCAGAGAGTGAAAATGAAAATAAATATGAAGATAGCCATGTCAGCATCTGCACATAATTATTGTGTTGTGCAGTACAGGGCCATGTCGGCCAGCTGGTGTTTGGTAAGCTGCAGGGCCGTGAATGCGTCTGCATGCAAGGGAGATTCCACTTCTATGAGGGCTATAACATACATACGGTAAGCTCTATACTCTTCAGATTAATTTCATAATCATCAACATGATAATGTTTTGTGTATTTCCATGCTGGTATTCTTATAGGTAAATTTCCAACAAACCTTTGGTTCACAGTTTTGTCTTGTAATGCAGCTTTCCCATTAGACAAAGAAAAGGTCTACAAGATTTTGATAAAATGTATACATCTGTTATCAGTAATTTATCAATAGTAAGTGATAATAATAACAATAAAAATATTTTTTTTCTTCATCTGGCTGTAGTAAGAAAATATGCTGTCCTCTTGTGACACATCAACAATATTCTTCTTTTGCTAAAGAAATCAGAAATCAGATTAGTTTAATTCCAATCTGACTTACTTACCCAGCAAGCTATACGTTGATGCTAATTAGCCTACAACACACAGAATAGAAAAATGTATATTAGATTATGCTAATGCTACTAGCAGTAAATGATCATTTATTTTGTTATGGAGTGTTGTAGTGTATTTAGCTTTATCAAGACACATTCTAAGTATTTAAAATATTTCCTCATACGTCAAGCATAATATGCTTGAGAATGTTAGTGGGTGGTGTTGATCACCCAGCACCACAAAAAATTGGTGGATCAGTGACAAATAGGAATATGCACGATGAGCAACTCCAAAATGTTTTGTTTTAAAAGGTTGCATCAGTTTTGCAAAATGCAGATTTTGTATTTCGTCGGTTTCAAATTCTGAATAGCTTTTGAATCAGTTTTTTTTTTTAAGAGAACAGATGGATTTCCACTGAAATGTAAAGTACTGTTCCACAACAAAAGGGTAAATATTAATCTTTATTCATATGAATATTAATTTTTAGAACATATGAAAGTGTACCTTTAAAAAACAGTGACTCAATTTTAATTTCTCACTTGAACATTTTTTGGGGGGATTATTTAAATTCAATTATACGCGTTTTTGCAATATAGAGCAGGACAAAAACTGAAAATCACTTTGCGTTTTCTAAAAAAACGTTTGACATCTTATGAATTTAGTTAAAAGTGTTTTAGTACATTGCAAGGCTCCATCATATTGCAATAAATCATGAAACCATAGAAAGTTAATTAATGTAATTTTAAATATTCAAATTTAAATCTTTGACAAACATTTAGTATGTGTTTGGAGTGTCTTTTCTTTTTAAAGCTGCTGTTCATTTTCAACATTGTCATTGTTCACCCACTGCTGATACATTTATGACATTAATTAATGAAATTTTATATAGAGCTTAAAGTTGAAAGTGAACAGAATACAAATATGCATCAACTATATCTTTAATATGTATTAAAGCAAAAATAATGAAGCCATGCAGAATAATGATGTTACACTAACCTTCCAAGGATTTGATCATAAAGTTGTGGATAAATCACCACATTTCCGAGAAATATGACACTTTCGAATAGTTCCACATAGTCACTTAGTTCACATCACATCTTGATTTTGCAAAAGTTACTTTGAATTATAAATGGTTTTCTAAAGCCATGCCATCTGACATGTACCTGACCATGTCCTAATAATGTCAAATAAGCGAGAGTCATAAGTAATTAGTAGGATCAAGCCCTTTTACAGAGCAGTTATACAAAAGCAGTACAACAAAGGCCATCACCATTTTTTTTAACAGTTACATTCATTCTATGCAGAAGTGATTTTCGTGTCAATTTACTGCACCATTCAGCTTTTAAGGCAGAATTCCCCAAAATTTGCTTATTTAAACTGATCGAGGCATTTTGGAAATATGTATAATATGCATCAGTTCTATGGGTGTTAAGGGGTGCTGAATCCAAATCTGCTGTATATGAAGCTTAAAAATGTCCAGAAATGCCTTAAAATTGAGAAATTCACCAGGATGGAATCTCTTTGAGCACATACCATCTTGACTAAACAAGGTCCAAACTTGAATTGAATGTATTTTCACTTTTTATCACACATGGGAAATTTAACATCCTCTCCTGACTTTGGTCAATAATGAGCTTGAAAGTCATACAATTACGGCAACAAAGTTCGTGATGAGTGCTAAATTAAGTGTCAATCAAATAAGAACTAAAAGGGAGATAATCCATAGGTCATTTATTTTATTTTATTCATTGCAGTCAGTTAGCATTGTCTTCTTCAATATGAAAACTTAGCTATTTATCATTTAACCATTTAGCTTTGCACAAATAGTCAAATTACCAAAAAAATCAGACAATTCTTTTATCATTATTACTTATCTATTGATCACAACATGGCATAAATGTACAATGCTGTATGATCTACACCACTGTACATTAATCTTGTTTAATGTTTTGCAGTACAGACAGACATGCTCATCACAGATGTTTTACATTTTGGAGCATTTGGTGCTCCATGTACCAGGCTTGAAATATGGTCCAATGCAGCGAATGAGCAACAGGAAAGATCCTGAACTCTAAGTTGTTCATCGGGTGATCATTGTCTTCTACTCAGATTGTTTATTCTGTAGGTCAGAAAGTTTACAAGCTAGGGATATACATGAGGCCGATTGGTTTTGACCTCTGACTTTGACCTGCTTTCTGGATTTGATCAACAGAACCTCTTATAACATTGGTGAACGGCTCAGTCTATCAGGTGATTCTGTGG
Source organism: Scarus forsteni (assembly GCA_036419115.1). Classification (NCBI taxonomy): domain Eukaryota; kingdom Metazoa; phylum Chordata; class Actinopteri; order Labriformes; family Labridae; genus Scarus; species Scarus forsteni. Next base: position 6,631,637 of record JAZDUH010000536.1, on the reverse strand, counting down.
ATGTAGCTTGTGGTTCTTTCAGTCAGTTAAGATGATAACATTAATGGTGATATCCATGTTTCTGTCCCAGATCTTCTGGTCTTGTTATACAGGATTTTTCTGGTCTATATGGAGATTCAGAGATCTGAGTCCTCCTTCAGGATCTTTCCAATTGTTCATGAGCTGTACTGGACCATATTTCAAGCCTGGTACATGTATGATGCACACTGGACTGAAGTCACTTGAGTCATGCTTCAGTTTTTTGCGGAGATGAGGATGTAACGTTTGGATGTAAATACAGTATGTAGATTTATCCTTACTTAGGTAAGTAAAACTTGTATCTGTATTCTGCACTTATCCTTAACTAAGAAATGTAACATGATCCAGTCATCTGATAAGAAAAATCTGACATACAACTTGAATGTGCACATTATTTGTTTGTTTTCAGGCTCCAAAATGTGAATTATGAGCATGTCTGTCTGTACTGAAAAAAATGAACAGGGTGACAATTTTTCACACCTGAGCTGATGATGAAAAAATTTTCCAGAAAATAAAGATTAATGTACAGTAGAACCCATATAACATTTTACATTTTCACCATCTAATTATCACCACTCACTCATAACTTGGTCAGTTATATTTAAGTTATCATATTGAAGAGGGTAAGGTTCAGAGCTTTCATTTGGTATATCATATGTTTAAATCAAACAACAAAATTGAGCATTAGGTGGGACATTAAATACACCCATGGACAAAATTGTTGGTACTCTTAAGTTAAAAAATAAACCCACAATGTTCACTGAAATAACTTGAAACTGACAAAAGTTATTATAAATAAAAATTTTGTAAAAATTAACTAATGAAAATCAAACATTGCTGTTGAATTGTGGTTCAACAGAGTCCTTTTAAAAAACAAAAGAATGAAACTGGCCTGGACAAAAACTATGGTATGCTTAACTTAATATCTTCTTGCCCAACTATTTGAGGTAATCACTGTAATCGGGTGATTTCTGTACCTCTCAGTGAGACTTCTGCACCTGTCCACAAGTATTCTGGTTCACTTCTCCTGAGCAAACTGCTCCACCTGTCTTAGGTTTAAAGGGTGTGTTCTCCAGACTGCATGTTTCAGCTCCTTTCACAAATGTTCAACAGGATTTAGATCAGGGCTCATGGGAGGCCACTTTAGAATATTCCAATGTTTTGTCCTTAGCCATTCTCGGGTGTTTTTAGCTGTGTGTTTTGGGTCATTATCCTGTTAGAGGACCCATGACCTGCTACTGAGACCAAGCTTTCTGACACTGGGCAGCACATTTTGCTCCAGATTACATTGATAGTCTTGAGATTTCATTGTACCTTGCACAGATTCAAAACACCCTGTGCCAGATGCAGACATGTGATGCATCTTGCATTCTCCTACTGTACACTTCAGTTCTACCAACTTCGAATAAAGTGTCTCATCCACTGTCACAATGACATGCTAGTGTTTCATTTATGTGGAGACATGGAGCACTTGCTTAATGACTGTTTACTGTGTTGATTTCAGATGCAGAAGCCTGGATGATAGGTAGATACCCTGCTGTAGTTTTCTCTGGGTCGACTGTGCTTGCCTTTTGATTGTACAATGTTCTGGACATGAATAAGGCCATGTCTGTAGCTTGTGCTTTCTGTGCTGTGGGACATTGTTCATATGACTGTGTAAAACAATCTGCTGCTCCTACACAGAAACAGTTTGAGCTTGTGTATTTGCAGCATTTCTGTACTTGCATCTGTTTTCCCATTGCAGCATGTTTGACCCTTGTCGGCCACTGTACAATTGAGCTTGTAACAATTAGCCAGCAACTGACTTGCTAACATTAGCTAGTTAGGCTTCTTTTAGTGATCAAAAGTGCTTAAATACATAGACTACAATTATTTGAACTACAAACACATGTCACGTTATTAAAATATACACTGGACATGACTTTACCTGTTATCTTTTAAGTTGCATCTCAGCTATCCTGTGAGAAGTGTGAAAATGTGAAAGGTGACGAGCATGCTCGTTCAGGAGTGTCAGGGGTCTGTGGGTGGGTGGGGGTGAGGTGGGGTGATACTGGGGATGACAATGGTTCCACGACAACACATTTGACCTCTAAACAAAATACAAAGTAAGGTAGCCAGATAAAAGAATATCAATAACAATAATAATGATAATAGCTGACTAGTTATTCACTAAACAACTATTTTTGCAGTTTCTTCATATTACATCTCAGATCTGAATATGCCATCTAATTGCTCATGTAGGAAAACTTTCAAAAGCATTTAAAGGGACTGTGAGGAGTTTCTAAGTAATAACAAAAAAGTCTCACTTTTAGATATATGCCTGATTGAAATACACACTTTAAGACGAGTTTTATAGCATTAAAATAGGTTATCTATAAATGCTATTCCTTAGCCTTCTGGTCGGGTCGGTCAGGGCTGAACTGGCCTGGATACTCAACTTCAGGAATAAGACAATTAAAACTAGAGCAAATTTGTATTATTTTATTATTTACATTACACGTCTTAGAGCACCGGGCTGTAAGTAGCGATATATAGACGGCTGCAAAATTACGATACTAAGTTTTCCAAAAATTGCTTGTTGTTACACATCAAAAACTACCGCTATGTAACTAGAAAGAGATACATTACCTCGTCGCTTTACATCCTGTAAGTTGTTGAAAAAAGAAGTTGTAAAGCAATGGAGAGTTCTGAGCAAGGTCCGAGCTGCATTCATTAGCATCACAACAAATACACACTTGGGATAGCACACGTCTAGTGGTGCATTCCAGTTGTAGTCAGAAGTAGGAATTTTGAGTTCCAAGTAGGAAACTGGAACTGAAACGTCCCCCAAAGTCAGAATTTCCTCCTGGGAACGCGATGAAACCTCGCCTCCCCGGAGTTGACAATCAAAGATGGATGCCCCCAGTGTGAACAGTTATTTAGCTCCTGTAATAATCAATTTATTTACACTTCTGACTGGGGTGTGTCACTCTAGATCAGCTCTATACATAGTATTGTTAGACTTATATTTACAAAAATGCTGCCATAGTGATAATCACATTCTTCATGTGATATTTGTGAACAACAACGCAGGGCGTGCTAACAACAGCTAACAATAGCTTGGTAGATCAGCTTGTTTTTTTCCGACTTCAACTGGAACGCTGATAATGATGTCACTCCCAGTTCCGAAGTTACTGGAACGCAGCATTACGACAGTCGCCGCGCATGCTCATGGGTAGCAGAGTCTTAATGTCGCCAGTAATAGATTCTCCTCACAGTCCCTTTAATTTATATATGTACCTTGTTAAGTCAAAAAACTACACTGAAGGGGTGCTGGTTTGGCGTTGTGGTTTGCACCCCATGTACATGCTCCTGCCGGTCCAGGTTCGAATCCCGCCTGTGACCACTTTGCAGAGTGTCTTCCCCTGCTCTCTCTCCCCCTTTCACAAGCCTATCCACTGTCTCTCTCCTATCGATAAAGGCACAAAATGCCCAAACATATACATTTAAGAAAAAAAAAAAAAAAAAAAAAAAACTACACTGAAAAATAGACTTCAGCCTGGCGGTGGCAACCATGTTGGATTTCTCAATCTTGAGGCCTTTTGGGACATTTCTGAGTGTCGTATACAGCAGATCTGGATTCAGCACCGATTAATACCACCAGAAAAGCCTTATGTCATGAATATTCACAAAAGGCCTTCAGGATTCTGATTTTGTGAAAACTGACCCTGTCTACTGTGAGACCCCATGTGCTTCACATATGCACATTCACACTCACTGGTCTTTTGTCCTGTGTGGCCTCCTCTCACCAATAACACCTCTGATACTAAGTCTGGTGATGGAGTAAAGGAAATCAGCATCACCTTTTTATCTTTACAGCATTGACTGCAAAGGAGAAATGCCAGAGGGGGGGAATGCTGTGGCATGAAATGCTGGGGTAAAAGTGACTTCACTTGTGCTCTGTCTATGCCGGTTTTACTAATTGTGAAAAAAAGCCATTTGGAAATCTTGACAACATCCATGTCCTTCTTTTGAATAGAATATTTTCCTTTGTTAGCTTGTCCTCGCCTCAGTATGTGATTTCAGAATTACATTGCTTATTCACTTTAGATGCAATTTGTTATTTAGTATGCTCTAACTACATAAATGATTTTAGTTCCATATTTTAAATGAAATTTAAGAGAAAAACATGTTGTGGTCTGCTGGTGCATATAACTTTGTTACTTTCCTGTTGCCCTGTGTTCAGTTTTGTGTATCTACGCACACTGACTAACTTGTTCCTGCATTACAAAACTTTGGTTCAGTCAATGATAAACTGCATAGCACTCAAACTTTGACATTCTCAGTCACTTTGAGAAAATCATTCACTGTTCTTGTTTGTGAAAAACATGAATATGTACTAACACTGGTGGTGTCACAAAGGGAAGCTTTGGTATTAATTTAACAAAAAGTGAGATTTTTTTTTCTTTTTCTGACATGTAGTATATCTTAAGTTTGATCTTGTTCCCAGTAGCCTTTCACAAGAATATGACAAACCATAGTAGCCTATAGGTCACAGCTCTGGCTAACATTTGCTTGGTGAGTTGACTGAACAGCTGCAAAACTGTAATGAAACTCAGTTAGTGTGGTTTGGACTTTGGCTCATGGAGACACAGCATGCTGGATTTATTGTATTACAAGCAAAGATGTGCCATCACCACATGAAGTGATACCTACAATCCCACATTGCCCTGCAGTCAAAAGGAAACACCATCACTGCTTAAATCATGCCATGCTTTAACCTGACGACTGGAATTTTAAATAAGCTTTTTCTTGGCTTTTTCTTTTTCTTTATTCAGTGTTCTGGTCTTCAAGCCCTTCTAGGCAAACCTAAGCATGAAACAAACATAAAAAAGCTGACATGGCAAAAGATCAGGGGGATAAGAATAAGGAAATTAGAGTTTATTCTCACATAGAGACAGCAGTCTGTTGGTCTGTTTGCAATAAAAAAATGATCTTGCTCTTGATTAAATGTGTCTATGGATGTAAACGAGCGAAATGTGTACTCTATTCCTACATTTAAGTGGGATGATAAATATGTAACATGTAAAGGAAAGGACTTAACGATTTATGTTTTAAAAATTACTGTGTATGCAGTCATTTTATGAGCACCTTTAAAAGCACCTAAACACCTTCCTTTAGTACAGCTTTACATCCTTATTCTTTAAAATGATAATCTGGCACACTTAAACAGTCCCCAGGGGGATATTTGATTTAAGAGTTGCTCTTCAGAGCAGTTCATCAATAGAATTACATAAAACTTTAAAGATAGTTAAATTAAATAAAAGTAGAAATGAGTATAAGCTGTAAGAATCAGACTTTCAACGAAACAAAGCACCATGAAATAAAATCATGCAAATCTTAAAGAATGTATCTCAAAAAAGCAATTTTTGCAGAAGACGTTCCCCAAAATGGAAGATAGATGTGTCAAATGAAAAAGTAAACTGACAGCATAGTCCATCATTGTAATGTGCCAAAATCATATGATATGAAGCAAGTTGACAGCTATGGTCTTATTAAGAAGCCACTCCAAAGCTTTTTTCTTGTGCATAGCAAGCCAATGCTTAAGCAGGTCTTGCTGGGAAATAGGAAGACACAATGTCTCTGCAGTGACAGAGCACAAGAGTCATTGGCCAGCAGTTTTAACTGAGCAGATACAGCATAGCTCTAAATGTGCACACTTGAGAAGGAACAAGAATTACAACTTACATTTTTGACATTAATATGTGCAGAGGTTGTCCCTTTATGTCTCTCCTGTGAGGTGCTTCCTCCATCGTTGTTTCCAGCTGACCTCCATCTTGTATCCCCCATTTGTAATGATCTGATTTACATCAGAGTAATAAAAGAATGACTTTATCCGTCACTGATGCACAGCATGTCTGTCACTCCAGGTGACTTACCCAGTGCGGGTCTTCTTCCTGCTGGGAGTAGAGACTCTGATTGTGACAAACGCAGCAGGGGGACTCAACAGCAGCTTCAGTGTGGGAGACATCATGCTCATTAAGGATCATATCAACATGCCTGGCTTTGCAGGGCAGAATCCACTGTGTGGGCACAACGATGACAGGTACCAGGGCGGGACTATGAAAGTGATGATACACTGGAAAAATGTGTATTATTGCTCCCTGATCTGTTTGATTTTTTCTATCCAGGTTTGGTGTTCGTTTTTTGTGCATGTCAGATGCATATGATCGTGAGCTGAGGGCTCTGGCCAAAGAAACAGCAGAGGAGCAAGGCTGCGACAGCTTCCTGCAGGAGGGAGTTTACTGCATGCTGGCTGGACCGACATATGAGACCATTGCAGAGTGCAAAGTCCTGCAGACATTCGGGGCTGATGTCGTGGGTTAGTACAGCTCCTCCATGCTTACTTTGAAGATACTTATGTGTCCTGAAAAAACCCTGTATCATGATGCTTCATGAAATGTGAGATTAAATTATGTTAATTAGAACATACTATGATGCACTATGAACAAAGAGCCTCTTACTATAAGATGACTACACTGTTCCCCAAAACAGCTTCACTTTTCCTTAATGCAGTTTGACTATAGTATGAAAATGGGCCTAAAGAGTGACTAAACTTGAAAACCACTCTGTACAGACCAAATCCTTATAAATGAAAACAGCAGTTCTATTGTTGATCAGTGAGGGTTCAAATCTTGTAATTTAAGCTTATAGTTTTAAATTTCTACCTATTTTGTCTGAAATATGCAGTGACTGCCGTCCACAGTTTATACCCAGCAACTGTAATTGAATGCTATTACTGGCTGATCTATGGAGGCAGATAACAGTACCTGGGTGCCAACTGAAAGGCTCAACAGTGACAATCGTAGACAAATTTTTTTCTGCAACAGCAGGCTCAACCAATCAGAGATATTACTGTGACTATATAGGGTTATGGTACTGCAAAAAAAAAAAAAAAAAAGAAAAAAACTTCTGTTTGCAAGGTTAATAACTTAACTGTGTTGTCTTAAGGTTCATATACTAATTTTGCCCTGATGAATTCCTATGATGTACAAAATTACTCTTATCCTTCCTACCTCCTAACCCTGACCAGGAAATTTAGACATTTTGTGTCATTTTTTATATTATTCCAGGGCAGGTGCAGCTCAGCTAAAACTCTGGGGTTCATTTACTCTTAAGGTACTGATACCAGCACATTTCCCCTTTTAGTTGGACCATTAATAGTAGAACATGTCTTACTGAGACTAACTTTAGACCTTTTTTGAACTTCTAATAAGTCTTTCATTGATTTTGGTTAAATTCAGGTTTGGTATGCCTAATAAGCTTCTGCTAATACTAACATTCTCTAACATGACAATGACAACATAAGGGCGGATAGTAGCATAAAATCACATCCTTTTTGTTTTTATTTTAATTTTGTTTGTCATTAGGTAAACCTCACAGTAAAGTATTGCCTTTCTGTGTCTCTGAAGAAGCTTAAATAAAAGAAGAATGTCCAATATAAAGCAGGAAGAGGAAATACTTGCCTGACATATATAAATGATGATTAAGACTACCTTTCTGAGGAACTGACTGTCTGATAGACTGAGAGACCTCTTGAGTGTCTATAAAAAATGGCTGTTTGATTGATAGACTGTCTTACCAACTGCCCAGATGATTATTGGATTGATGAATTAATAGACCGACTGGTTAAGAGTGACAAATTAAAGACTGATTAGAGACTGACTGAAGAATAAATATGGTTACTGAAAAACTGAATGACAGACTTACTGATCATGAAAATGGCCAACTCGTTGTTGAACTGGTTGACCTATAGACTAACAAAATGATTTCATGACAAACTACTCGACTGACTTGTTTCATCGACTGATTAAAAGACCATTTGACTGACTGATAAATTGACTTGCTGACTAACAGCTAAAAGACTTGTTAAGAGACTGACTGACTGACTGACTGACTCATTAATAGTGTTCGATAAAGTAGACTGACTTTCTGATAAAAAGATTGACTGACTGATAGACTAACTGAGTGAGAGTGATGATTAAATAGACTGATTATCCACCTGCATGACGGATGATAGTGATGGACTTACAGACTGACTGATTGATTGATTGACTCTGATGGTATGATTGACAGACTGACTGAATTATTAACAGATGAAACTGGCTTACTGATTTATACATAGACTGACCTTCTGGATGATAGTGGTGGGTTAAGTGGCTGACTGACTGCCCCAGTTAAAGCTAGGGTCTAGGATCTGAAAACCAGTTTGGCTGTTAAGACAGATTTGAAAAACGCAGCCTGCCCCCCTTCACTTGCCCCTCCCCTCCGTGTTCCAAGATCCCGCCCCCCAGCTCGTGCCGCCTCCTAACAACACGCCCCCTCTGATAGACCAACAAGCCGGCTGGCATAAAATATCAGCAGCAACAACAACCAAAAACAACTCAGCTCTACTGAAAGTAACAAAGACGAGAGTCATCCCCCTTGTAACACACAGCTGTAGCCATTTCAATTGGACCAGCGGCGAAGCAGGTCTGGTGTCGCCAGAGCAGAGCCGATTGTGGACGAGGATATATCTTTCTCAGCGTGTCCTCACCAACTCAGTTTACAATGCTAATGATGAGTGGCTAACTTATGCTAAAATCTATTGACAGAGCCTACCCGCTCCGACCAGCAACGTTCAGTCATTAGCCAGTATAGGCACAGACTAACCAGAGTTATTCAGCAGACATCTCCCACTGTAGTAAACAAAGCTATTACCTGTTCAACCAGGGGCGGAACGGCTGTTCGCCAGCCGGCGCCCAGTGCTGCGCCCGGAGCTGCAGTCGTTCGCCAGCCGGCGGCTTGTACTGCGGCCGGCCGTTCGGTAGCCGCCAGCCGGCGCAGTGTTCAACAATCCCAAATTATTTTTCAGCTTTTTCCACCGGCGTCGGTTGCGCAGTTGGATAGTGCGCTTGGTCAGTGATCGGGAGGTTGCAGGTTCAAGCCCAGCTCCGGGCGACACATGGCGATGTGTCCTTGGGCAAGACACTTAACCCCAAGTTGCTCCTACTGTGGTGTGTAAATGGGTATGAAAGGGCGTGAATGTGTTAGAGATACTGATGGATAACTAACATAGATACTCTGAACCATCAGTGAGT
>JAZDUH010000536.1:6495000-6617500 GCA_036419115.1 Scarus forsteni | reverse complement strand
GCTGCCTGTAACTCAAACAAACATTTGGCAAAAGGAGTGTGTGGGAGGTGGCATATCCCTGAATGACATCAACAATTTTGCAAACAAACTGTTTGAGTGCACAAAGTTAAAGAGAAAGCAGCAGAGGAAGAGAAGGTAATTTTCTCATTGGTGGAGGACTGGTTTGTAGATGGTTAAGGACATACATTTATATGTAAGAACAGCTGGTTAAGAGGGTATTTTTTTTCATCTTGGATTAAAACTATCCATCTATTGATGCAGGAATGATGTAATTTTACAGGTCAACCAAAAAGCTAGCATGATGTGGGTCAAAAAGCTTTTATTATTACCTCGTGTTTTTGGAAAGCAGCATCAGCAAGTGATGAAAAATGACACAAATGTAGAAGTACCAAAAACATGTTTTACTTACGTGTCTGCAAAAGAGTGGAAGCAGAAGCACCAGAAATTGCAGCACGTTAAAACCACTCTGCAGAAATAACTAGAAAAGCACTCGGAGAGCGCAGACCTCCGCCAGCACCACAGCCCTCTCCCATCTTGTGATTTTAATCATAAATATTAGTCCTCCCTTTATTTCATGTAAATATTTAGATTCCTTGATCATGAAAACATACCATTAGCAACTGGTTTCATAATGATATCTATTTTAGTTCAGTAGTTATTCACGAAAATCACATTTTTCGTCATGGCAGATCCAGACGGTGATCCAGATCAACACCAAAATTGAATCACTTCTTCCTTTTCCCATGCTGAACATTTCCTGAAAATTTCATCAAAATCCATCCACAACTTTTTGAGTTATTTTGTTCACAGACAGACAGGCAAACAGACAGACAGACAAACAGACTTCTGAAAACATAACCTCCTGGTGGAGGTAATCATGTCTACTGCCTTGCTGGCAAATAAGGTATGGTGCAATCACAATGTAACAGAGATTCCTCAAATTGTAGAGAACAGAGAGATCCTGCCCTTTGAGGAACTAAGAAGACATAACTTGAGTATGAATAATTTTTTTACAGTATTCCCAATTAAAATCAATTATTTCTAAATTTCCCAAAGAATATTTAGATTTAATGTATGGAATTGACAAGAAATTAAGATTTCTTTCATCAAACAGAGGAGCAGTCTCAGGTTTATACAAGTTACCGCACCAAACCCAAATCTCAAAACACAGTCACAGTGGGAACTTGATTTAGGGGTCAAATTTTCCTCAGCAGAGTGGGAAAACATTTGGCATGACATTCAAACAACCTCAAAATCAGTCAGAGGCAGAGTAATACAACTAAAAATTCTTCACAGAGCCTATATTACTCCTTCAAGACTTAAAAAAAAAATGATCCAGGTGCTTTAAACCTTTGTTGGCATAAATGTGGACAAGTTGGGAATCTGTTTCATATGTTATGGCTTTGCCCTGCAGTCAAATTATTCTGGACAGAAGTCTGTAAATTAATTTCAGAGATCATTAATGTAAATATTGCTCCATGTCCATCAGTATGTCTACTGGGTCACAGGGTGGGACAACTTAACACAAGAAAAGAGAGAAAGACAGTTGGCTGAGCCTTTTTGGCTGCCAAAAGAATGATTTTATCAAAGTGGAAAATTCACAAACCAAAATGTTTCTCTGTAGAAACATGGATGTCTGAATTTCTTAATATTCTTGGTATGGAACGACTAACAGATACACTAAATGACACTAAGTTTAGGTCTGAAACCATTTGGAAGCAGGTGTGGGGACACATATCATCGTCACCAATGTTGATTTGACTAATTCCGATTTGACTGATTGTTTAATTTGGTCAATATGAGAAATGTTATTTCTGTTTCTGCTCTTCTCTCTTTTTTCTTTCAAACCGAACCTTTTATTGAATAAGACATCTTCAGACCTTTTCTTAATGAATTTAATATTTATTTATGTATGAGCATGCACTGATTACCCTTCTATGTGATGTTGTTGTGTACATGTTAATTTTTGTCTATTTGTATTTGTCAATGTGTGAACCTGAGTGTATTGTTTGTTATACAGGAAAAATAAAAGTATGAATTTAAAAATAAATGTCTTCTGCTGGTCTTGCTGGTCAAAACAAAAGATTTTCTCCTTCTAAACAGAACTTTTTTCTTAGCCCCATGCTGAGGGATTCATGATTGGCTGTTGGATTCATGTTGGGTTATGGATGTACGTATGTGTTTGTATATACATGTATATGTGTATTATATACATTTATCTAGGCATATATGTGTATCCATAAAATAAAGACTTTGTCCTTAGCCTGTTCTCTTGTAAAGAGTTAAAAAGAAAGTTCTTTTTTTTTTTTTTTTACCAATACTGTAGTTGCACATAGACTCGGTACATTGGCTTTAATGTTCTGTTTTTGAGTAATGTCCAGGGATAGTATAGACATATGGACTGAGAAACATGATGTCCCTGTATTCATGAGAAATAGTTTTCCTGGTTTTAATCACATCTCACTGGTCTGTGGGTTTATTTATTTATTTGTTTTTTACAACTAAACCTATACAGAAAGCTGTGAAAAACTGGGGTGTGGCATTTCCTTATTCAGGTTTCTAACAGGTTTCTGAAGTTCTCCAGTAAGCAAAACCTGGTTTCTGGAAACCAACAAACTGCAGTATCCTGCTTTCCAAAATCAGTATATAATATTTACAGTGACAACATCAAAACATAATACATGGATAGATAAGTCCAGGACCAGGATACATAAGTCCAGATAAATACAGTGACTGAGAGACAAAGACAATAATTCTATAACTAGCATGAGACATGTTGCCTTGCTAATGAGCTGTTACCAATACATGTTTTACTGTGTTTTTTTTTATTGGTCAAACTCTGGTGTGCCTTAGGTGTAGCTGGAATTTGAATACATGCACACAAGACTAAGACTATGCCAACATGTACATGTACATATGTCACTAGTTCTCACTTTAGTTCACTTGTCTCCTCTTACCTCCCTTCCTTCGCCCTCACACCCGACACAGCATCGTGTGGATTTGCTGTTCATCATGAGACTGGGGTCCATATTCAAGATTTCCTGCTGTATAACAGAGGGTTTTTCATCTTACCGCCATGATGGAGGGATTCATGATTGGCTATATGGATTCATGTTGGGTGTTGGATACAGTTTATATTTCTATATATATGTATATGTGTATTTTTATATGTATCTATGCATATATGTGTATCCATAAAATGAAGAGTTATATGCTCTATTGTAAAGTGTCTTGAGATAACACTTGTTATGACTTGGCGCATTACAAATGAAGATTGATTGATTGATTGATTGATTGATTGATTGATTGATTGATTGATTGATTGATTGATAAATGCATATCACTTTAAAATTGAGGTTTTCCTGTCTGTTCCTACCACCATATCTGACTGGTTTACAGTTTAACATAAAGCTACAGTATGTAAGCAGGTGATAGCAGGTGTGCTAAGAAAATATGTCCTTGTTTAAATTTCCATTTGAGACATATCTGATAAAATGTAATCATATCTGATAGTAAAATCCAAATGTAGGCAGAATCTATATCAAATCTTTTCAATCCAGCTTCATAGTGAGAGAGTGGCAGGGAGTCTGTGTTGGCGTCCAAATTGTCAAGTTATCAACAATTAAAAAAGTAATAGTTTAACAAAGTCCACTGCAACACTTCTAAACATGTTGTATGGGGACATCACCCACCTGAGAGGGTGGAGTGTGATGTTTCAGGCCCAAATCAAGGTTTTCAAAAATTGTCACTTTGGCAGGAGTTTTCCAAAATATGCTTTTTCAGTGGTCTAAAACGCCAAAACAAACAGAAAAGCCTCATGCTTTAAAAAATACCCACCTATGTGTGGACGTAGAGGAGGGCATTTGGTTGGCCTATCTCAACATAGTCTTAGAGCAGGGATTCTGAAGTATCACAGCTGATTTTGATGATGGAACTTTTGTTGTTTCTCTTTACTAAACACATGAAGTTATGACAATTGTGACCAATATATAAAAAATCAAATCCTGGTTTTCTTACCAACCCTGCCTTCAGTATTATAAATAAAAAGTCGATATGGATATCCTGTGCCTGATTCTGCGACACGGCTCGATTACCATCCTTTCAAGCATAAAGAGTTACAGGCTAAACAACAGCATAAAGTGACTGCTCATACAGAGATAAGCATAGATGCTAACAGTTCAGTAACACTTTTATCAGATCTGGGTGGCTGTGAAAATAAGCTCTGCATTGACTGTGGCTTCCAACACTATATCTGACAGGGTGGGAAAGGGGGGTCCAGGCAACAGAGCAGACTTTCATAACTGTTATGGTATCTAGTTGTGATGAGTAGAAAGCACATGTGTAGGTGAGGCCGTATTGCTAATACGTTCTAAACCACAGGAAGTAAAAACTAATTCTTTTTGGAGCATTTTCTTTAAAGGGCGCATTTCCCTGTGAAAAAGAGAGTTTAGTACAAGATGCCATGTTCTACTGCTTCCCAAGCCCCCTCTATAACAATATTAATGGCAAAGAAAATAGATTTTTAGGACATGGGACCTTTTAGTATTAAGTATTATTTCAGTAAAGAGTATCATGAAACTTAACTTGGTGTCAGGATCAGAGGTTATATGTTGGCATCTTGACAACAATCGATGATGAGAAACATTTTAAGGGTAAGCCTTTTGTATTGTTATTCTTGGTCAGTATTCTGATGCTTTACAATTCCCCCACAGACATTATTCAAGCAAAACTGCCATTTTAAAACACAACTCAAAAGTGCAAGTACACGAAAAACTTTTCAATTACACTAATTTGAGTAAATGTGATTAGTTACCTTCCAACCCTGCTAACTTTAGCCCCTGTGCACCTATCCTTCCCACACATGCATCACTCTGTCCCTCACAAATACACACACTCAGTCGAATCTCTCAATCAAACACAACCGCACTGTCATGTATTTGAGCCCACACAGTCTGCGAGACAGCAGTGTGTCTCTTAGTGAATGTGACTTTTACAAGTGTGAGAAACAACGTTAGTGATGGGATGTCTCTGCTGACTTTCACACACCGCCTCCCAACAGGAGTCGGCTGCCAGCATTGTGTCAGCACTGTACCAGCTTGCAGGCTGGATCTGGAAAATTACTGCTCCACCTCTAAGGACACTTTAAAGGTCAAGTTCAACAACGCATTTATGTCCATCATGGTTGCCAAGTCGATTCAACTGGATCATCTTTAAATGTGGAGTAACCTTGATTTAAAAATACAAAAATGTAAGCAAAACATTGAGCAGAGAATGCAGACGATAAGACTAAAATTGAATTTGTAGAATGGCTGTGTTCAATATAATCTGGCTGCATGAGCATAGAAAGTACAAATAAGCATTTTACAGTAATCCAGTCTTCAAAGGGGAAAGGCTTTTTGCTATAGGCGAACTAGGTACGTGCCAGGAGATAAGAGATCCAGCAGAGAGACTAGAGGCCTGGGTAAGCACCTAGTCTGACTCTCAAAAGAACAAAATATAGTTATTGGTGACCTCAAACTTTACATTTGAATTCCTGCCTTCATACTGATAAAGCACAACAACAAAGTCTGTCTGCAGTAATTAAAACAAATGGTTGCAAAAGTTATCCTCCATTTGAGTGTCCTAGTTTCTGGACTGATTCACTGAGAGTCAAATAACTCAGAGTCATCATTAATGATAATGCGTATCACTGTACTCCTCCGGCTGTAGCCTTTTTCACACACTGCTCAAATTTTGCACAACATGATGGAGAAATGTACCCAAGGAAATTTCCAGACTCACGTGCTCAAACTTGTTCCTCACAAAAGGAAGATTGCCTTTCAGAAAATAACTTTTCAATCTTCTATTTTACTGACAAAATGTTGCTCAGCTTTAATAAAAACGTAGCAGCATCCAAACTGATCTCTTTACAGGCTTCCATTAGGATTGGCTCGAGGTCATATCTCACCGTTATGTTCATAGATTCTGACTCTTTCTCCTGAAGGATAACTTCTCAATGTCTTAGAGACCAAGCTCAAATGTCTGCCCAGTTGCACTTGTTTGAATTTTGGGATTCACCTTTTCCACAAGTTTATGAGCAGGTACTTTTCAGGGTAATGTCTAGGTGAACATTCTGTTGTTCATGTTCACAGATGAAGTTCACCTGTAAAAAATTTCAAGGTTTTTGAAGAGTTTCTTGTCTCCTGGTATTTCTCCTACTGAAACCATTCTTTCTATTGTGAGGCAGGTGTGATCAAGCAATTCAGGGAATTATCATAGTAGGTCAACATAAAAATTTCAGGAGAGCAGGTGAGAAAGGGGCTGCACAAAGGGGCTGGCAGGACTTATTCAGGACACTGTCTTGTTGACAGTGTTTGTGTTAACATATCAATCAATCAATCTTTAATCAATCTTTATTTGTATAGCGCCAATTCATAACAAGTGTTATCTCAAGACACTTTACAATAGAGCATAAAGCTCTTCATTTTATGGATACACATATATGCATAGATACATATATACATATAGAATACACATATACATATATATACAAATATATACATCCAACACCCAACATGAATCCATATAGCCAATCATGAATCCCTCCATCATGGCGGCAAGAAAAAACCTTCTGTTAAGCAGCAGGAAATCTTGAATGTGGATCCCAGTCTCATGATGAACAGCAAATCCACACGATGCTGTGATGGGTGTGAGGGCAAAGGAAGGGAAGTAAGAGGAGACAAGTGGACGAAGTAAGAACTAAAGTTAGGGACAGGTCCATGTATCATCGGCCTGTCGTCTGATTCCTTAGAGGTTAGCCTCTTGAGATGCTACATCTCATTTCTGGAGGGTCCTCATGTCTGAATGGTTGTGGTGATCATTTTCTAGAAGTATAATCTTAGATATTCAAACTGAAAATAAGAACTTATGGTAGTGATGAACTCATGGGTGCCCAGACCACAAGTGCATCCCAACCATATTTGTCTCCTAAGTATATAATGTGTTAAAGGCCTCTTGAGATGTGACATCCCATTTTCAAGAGGGACTTCATGACTATGTGGTAATAAGAAATAGATACTGTAGGTGTAACGATCATGGATATGGAGATCATGCTAATAACTACATGAACAGCTATAATGATAATGAGAATGGAGTGTTCCTAATAAAATGGCCAACTATGTGTGTCATGTTTATAGCTGTAGTTTTGAGGCTTCATGACTCCACAGCAGCAGGCAGTCTCCACCAAGGATCCCAGGCCACCTACAAGACAAGAGCCAGAGACGAGTACAGGAGCAAACAAAAGGACCACAAACACATGTGGAGAGAGAGAGAGAGAGAGTGATAGAGCCCATTGTGCCAGACCCCTGGCCCCGGGGAGTCTAGGCCTATTACATCTAAACTATGAGTCTAGTTTATGAACTAATTTATTTATTTATTTATTTATAACCTATAAGCTGGTCCCTAACTGAAAGCTTTATCAAAGAGGAATGTTTTAAGTCTAACCTTAAAGGTAGAGAGAGTGTCAGACTCTAACTGTGTTGGTAAATTGTTCCAGAGAAGAGGAGCCTGATAACTGAAGGCTCTACCTCCCATACTACTTTTGGAGATTGATGGCACCACAAGTAGGCCAGCATCTTGGGAGCGTAATGTTCTAGAGGGGTTAGACGGCACTACAAGCTCTTCAAGATAGACTGGTGCCTGTCCACTGAGAGCTTTATAGGTGAGGAGAAGAATCTTGAATTCTATTCTATATTTAATGGGAAGCCAATGCAGAGAAGCTAAAACAGGAGTAATGTGGTCTCTTCTCCTTGTTCTAGTCAGTACACGTGCTGCAGCATTTTGGACCAGCTGAAGCGTCTTAAGTGACTTGCTGGGACAGCCTGAAAGCAGAGAGTTACAATAGTCCAGTCTGGAGGTAACAAAAGCATGGACTAGCTTTTCAGCATCGCCTGGGACAGGATAGGCCTGATTTTAGCGATGTTGCGAGATGAAAAAGGCTGTTTTTGAAATTTGCTTTATGTGAGAGTTAAAGGATAAATCCTGATCAAATAGCACTCCTAGATTTCTAACAGTTGTGCTTGGTGCCAGGCTAATGCCATCTATGGCAGTTAAATCACTAGCAAAGGATTCTCTAAGGTGTCGAGGGCCCAGCACAATAATCTCTGTCTTGTCTGAGTTAAGAAGAAGAAAATTTCTGGCCATCCAGGATCTGATGTCCTTTAAACAGGCATCTAGTTTATCTAAGTGGTTTGTCTCACCTGGCTTTAATGATACATAGAGCTGTGACATATGAGGGTCACCCGGGTAATTCCTGAGAAATATTTGTATTTTTCATGCATGAGAGGTAAATTGCAGGGGTTCATCCTGCTGTAAGGGACAAGTGTGATAAAGTTGTGATATCTGTAGGTCGCAAAATTTCAAGAGTCAAAGTGTAAAAAGAGCTAAACCAGGGACTAATTGATTTGGAGTGCATTTTAGGTCGGGAGAACCCCTCTGCATTTAACCTTGGATGTGGCCTAGAAAAAACTCCAAACAATTGCAGTCTTTTTTTGTATATATGAATGATGTTCTACTTTTCTAGCTTTCCCTTGCACCCCTTTTGTCAAAGGCAAACTGTAAATATACACTGATAAGTACAAAGCAAGTTAGTGCATTCTCAAAACTGGTGACAAGTGCGTGGTTAATGATGGTCAGGGTGAAACCCTCACTGTTCATATTCACACTTAAAGCTTACCAAAGAAAATACTGAAACATTTTGGGTTTATGTGCCTTTATTATCAGAGCTCTGTCCCACTGTTACTTGACAAGCAATCTACAGAAAATTATATTACTATTAAGGAAATATGTAAACATGCAAGTCAGACTTTTTTGTGTGTAAAAAAATTCAAACTAATTTTCAAAATCTCAGAAATATGAGTGCAAATGGCTACACTGGGCGGCTTGCAGGATTAAGATGGTCCTGGTAAATAAGTAAATTAATATTTTTTTTTGGCATAAATAAATTATGTTCTGGTCTCCTGTCATTTAAACAGACAGAGTTTTAGTTAATGGAGGACTTTGTGTTTGTAGTGATTGAACTTTTAGGATGATCTGAAGGTACACACACCTACTGAATCATTCTCTTGTACTGTAAATCTATCCAGGACATTAAATACTGAGATTTAACAGATATTTTTGTGTTATAAGGACTGAAGTTATGCCAAGTGGGGCACGTATGCTATTTTGCAAAATGTGTTGTTTTTATCTCAACAGTACAGAGACAGATAGTTACATCACAACACCTGCAAAGCAGATATGCAGCAAAACCAAATACAACAGCAGAAGTGCTCCAGGCCAGGAGAAGGGTCTGGAGCAGTGAAAGGATGTGGGAGCAACAGACAAGAGAGACTGCGGTCAAATCAGCTGCTCCTAAATTTGAAGTGCTCACGGATGCCCTGTATATATAGACAGGCTGCGCAACTGTTTTCCCTTTACCATCAAAAGTGTGAAATATAGGAGTCTTGCATTAATGTTGACCTTAGGGATGCCTCGTTTTCCTACATGAATGAACAGAAGGCAAGGTAACACTGTATCAAATAAAGGTTGATGAATGCATGCTGCAGTTTATTTTGAGCACTTTGGGTAGATTTTAAATGAAATAATATTTTTCTTCCATTTTCACCTGATGAAACTGGAATCATTGTAAGGAGGACCTCCCTGACTTTGTGTTCAAGCAGTATGGAGTATTTTCATGGTGATCTTTTGAGTAAGCAATGTCTTCATGTACTTTGAAAATGGATTACTCAAGAAGTTAACATTTTAGTATTTATATTATATATTCATGTAGTCAAAAAGGCATCTTAGATACAATGTTAATGCAAGGCACCTGTATTTCACACTCTCAAGGGCAAAAGGAAAACAGGAACCTGATAAAGTTACTCAGCCTGCATGTCATCCACCTCTCACTTGGCATGGAGAATGTACCGTAAAGGTTTAAATACAGTATATATATGGACAGTTCCATATATCCACCACAGAAAAATTTCACTAATCCATCTGGGAAAGAGCCGTACGACAATATGTTCAGGGGTAGAGCCTTCACAAACAACAGCAGCTTCAGACCAATCCAAAGCAAGCAACAGTACAGCTTGTGCTGTTGTTAGCTGTTAGCTTAAACTGCCTTAGACTATCATCTTGCATTAAATTACACCACAGCTGTATCATTTTACATTTAAATGTATCATGAACTTCGTCAAAGACAATCTCTACAAAGTTTTGCCAAGTATCACTGAGTAACCATGATGACCACAGGCTAACCAGCATGTTGAAGGAGGACTTCTGCTTTCTCTCCCTGTTTCCCAGCAGCGATCCCCTGTCAGGAGAAGAGCAAAAACATGATTTCTAATAAAAAAAAGCTTCAAGAGACGTCCTTTCCTCCTCTTTTAAAGACAAAATTGTGTTAGTTTTATTATTTAAAAAAACCAAATATTAAGACAGCTTCAGAAGCTGCTATTGTTTTCAAACATGCAGTCACTTCCTGTTGTCATCACATCTGCAGCTCCCGCCTCTCTTGCTTAAATGGATCGTTAAGTATTCAGCCAAGTGAAGTGGACAATGGAGGTTGGCAAGACAGACATGCAGATTTCAGACTGTGAACCAAGTAGGTGTGTCTTTCTCTGCAAGGCTATGATTTGACGAGTTTCTGCCCTTGAGGGTGTTTTCTAGGTTTGGATTGCTTTGGGCTTTGCTTTTGTTTTTTCTAGCTTGCAGCGTGTTTCAGCTCTTGCAGGTGTTTTCTCTTATTGAACTGCATCAAGCCAATGTTGGCCATTTGCCCTTGTTGGTCACCGTGTAATAGCAATGTTTAAAGCGTGAAGCATCCTAACATTTATCAGGCCAAACAGGCATCAGATTCAGTTTGAAACCAAACCTAAGAGAGGTTTGTTTTTTAGACTGCCCCTCTCCAACATTTGCTGCTTAACTGGTAAACACCTCCAACAATAGTTAGCGAAAATAACATAATAACCTCATTACAGCAATATGAGCGCTAACTCTTTGTCAGTTTTTTTCACTAATAATTTCATAAGTGTTATGCTAAGTTTTACTTACAGATGAATACAACTTACTGTTTTAATGAACCTGGAGTGATATGTTGAAAATACTGAGATTTGGTTTCAATTAAACTGGTTCAACAAAATTTATAGAGACTCTGAGGAGTTTCTAAGTAATTACAAAAAAGTCTCACTTTTAGATATATGCCTGATCGAAATACACACTTCAAGATGAGTTTTATAGCATCAAAATAGGTTATCTATAAATGCTATTCCTTAGCCTTCTGGTCGGGTTGGACAGGGCTTGACTGGCCTGGATACTCAACTTCAGGAACAAGACAATTAAAACTAGAGCAAGTTAATATTTTTTTATTATTTATAATACACGTCTTAGAGCACCAAGCTGTAAGTAGCGATATATAGACAGCTACAAAACTACGATACTAAGTTTTCCAAAAATTGCTTGTTGTCACACATCAAAAACTACCGCTACGTAACTAGAAAGAGATACATTACCTCGTCGCTTTACATCCTGTAAGTTGTTGAAAAAAGAAGTTGTAAAGTAATGCAGAGTTCTGAGGAAGGTCCGAGCTGCATTTATCACAACAAACACACGCTTTGGCTTCAGTCATGTCTTTGGTGCGTTCCAGCTGTAGTCAGAAGTAGGAATTTCTGAGTTCCAAGTAGGAAACTGCAACTGGAACGTCCCCCGAAGTCTGAATTTCCAACTGGGAACTCGGTGAAACCTCGCCACCCCTGAGTTGACAATCGAAGATGGATGCCCCCAGTGTGAACAGTTATTTAGCTCCTGTAATAATCAATTTATTTGCACTTCTGACTGGGGTGTGTCGCTCTAGATCAGCTGTATAGATAGTATTGTTAGACTTATATTTACAAAAATGCTGCCATAGTGATAATCACATTCTTCATGTGATATTTGTGAACAACAACGCAGGGCATGCTAACAACAGCTAACAATAGCCTGGTAGATGGGCATGTTTTTTTTCGACTTCAACTGGAACGCCAATAAGTCGGAGATGTTGTCACTCCCATTTCCGAGGTTACTGGAACGCAGCATCATGACTGTCGCCGCACGTGCTCATGGGTAGCAGAGTCTTTGTGTCGCCGGTAATAGGTTCTCCTCATAGTACCTTTAAAAAAAGTTGCCTTTTTTAACCCTCCCTTTATCCTCAAATACTACTTACATATTTTACCCTCAGGGTCCATCTGACCCCAGGGATATTTGCCTCCAAAAAATGATTTACATAAGCCTGCTGATCAAGTTTTTGTGTCAGGTGCTTTGTTTATTTTTTAGATATACAAATAAGCCCCTAAAAATGAAAACTAATAATGATGGTGGACAGTTGATCTGTGCTCTAGTGCCACCATCAAGGCAAACTATTAAATTTGAATGAATTCATCCTGTAAAGTTTTCATACAAATCTTCTCAAATTTACTAATCACCAAAAGAGTACGAACCCTGTTGGTTTTGTGATAATATGACCTTTCCCCTAGTGCCATCATCAGGTCAAACTTTCAGTTATCGAGTAAGTGTATCCTAAAAATCTTTCATCCAAATCATTTCTGAGTTGGGGTGCACATTTATTACTTTCTCAGAATGAACCATACTGAAATTATTTACTGACTTTTTTCTCCTTTTTTGAAACGTATTTGTGGTTCGTCACTTTAAAGTCTCATTCACCCCTCCTTTCGTTATTCCAAAACTTGGACCGTCTTCAGACATGGTGGATGATCAGTCTCAGCATTCCAAAGGCTTGCTTTTGATTTGTTAACTCCTGCAAAAATCAACAAGCCAAAGGAGGCTTCCAAGTCAGCTACTCCAGGTCTCCAACTGTCCAAATACAAACACCTAGCCCTCAATTTTCAGTCCATAAAGTTTATGAAGAGCTCTAATGATGACTTGATGGTTGGAAAGCCTTTGATGTGATCAACTTGCAAGTCTACACTGGTTTCCTCATGTTGGCAGGAGTTCAAAAGTCAAGTTGTTTCTCACATGCCCACACCATGAATATTATCAAAGTTCCTGTGGGAACTCTGCACCTGCTGGTGTGGGGATGTAGGGTCACACACAACAGACAAGTTTTTTTAAATAGCTAAAACGGCTTGGGGTCAAATTGACCCCAGAGGAACACCGATGTGTGCAATATGAGTCAGCACATTGAAAAAATATCATCATGGTAATTTTATGCTTAATCAGCAAAAACAAAAAATATTATTTTTTGAATGATAAACATTGAATGGGGCCAAACTGACCCCAAGGATAATAGGAAGGTTAATGTGAAAGAAGCAAAGAAAAGGTTCAAAAATTGCAATACAACAACCAGGTTTAATAGTATTACTACTGCAGGTGAAGAGAAGAACACTGGTTTTCTTTTCATCATAGCACCTCTTTGTTGGTGGGATATGTTTGACAGCAGGTGAACACTTTGTCCTCAAAGTTGATGTGTTTTAAGAAGGAAAAATAGGCAGGTGTATATATAAGGATTTGAGTAGAGTCTGACAGTGGCTAAACTGTGGGTCCAAGATGATCGGGTCATGGCATCTCAAAACCTGCACCTCTGAGGGGTGTTCCCAGTCTGCAATGGTCAGGATCATTTTTGTCAGGTTCAAGGGCAAAAACAATCACAACAGAATCAGACTGGGACTCATTCATAGTGATAATTATTATGTCATAGGGCCACTGATGAGTCTCACCCCTACTGTGAATGAGTTTATGACAGATGTGCATTGAAAAGATCAGCTGGAATCACAACGTAGGGTTTTTAAGACTCCACTTGTGCCTGTCCAACAACCTCTGTAGAGACACATTCTAAAATAAATTAAAAATAAATATTAATTAATTAAGAAATCAATATTACATTTGTGGTAAAAGCTGTCTTCATGCAGAATTCATCCAACCACAGGATCAGGCTCCTAGGGATACTTGCCCTCCTGCTCATTACAGTCTTATTACTTCATCCTGAATATTATCATCTCTGCAGCAAATGAGTTCAAGAAGATATATTTAAGCAGGGTTTTTTAATTCTCATTCTCCTAATAGGATCTGTGGCTTTGGCTGCCTCTCTTCACAGTAGACTTGCAATTAATGAAACAGACCCTCCCTACCTCAGCCCCCTCTTCGTTTTTTAAAAAAATTACATTTATTTTGTGGGCTAATCACTGCTGGCTTGGGGCAGTGTGGGAAATGTGATTAGCGTTTGAGCTCTAATTAAGTCTGTGAAGCCTCACACACTGGCAGACAGGCTGGGGGAGCTGCACGCTTAGATTCACACACAGATGTGTAGGAAAGAACACACAAGCACGAGCGGACTTGTAATTCAAATGCATGCAGGTGCACTGGATCAAGTGCGCAGACACATACAGGGTCTGCTGTGAGGTATTATAATACAGCAGTATTATAACCTGCTCACTATCTGCCCCCTTCTCTCACACACACATCAGTCTGTGCACTGCAGTCCTCAAGACTCCCTTTCACACAACAAGCTTGATAGCACACACACACACACACACACACACACACACACACACACACACACACACACACAACACACTCTCATGGAGACAGGGACGCTGACTCAGATGGAAGTTATCAGTGGCAGTGCGCCCTCCGCGGTGATGCAGCGGTGCTGCAGCTCCTGCGCCGGGGTTAAAAAGCGGCGGGCGGCGCACCGGGGCCACAGTGTGGGGTGTATTTGAAGAAGAGACACAGAAAAGTTAGAAGCGGATTGTTTTGGTCTGCATCAGCATCATGGCAAACAAAGCACAGCAGCCTCCTCACCTGCACCTGGCCGAGGTCACCGCGTCCCAGTTCCTCGACATTTGGAAACATTTCGATACAGATGGTAAGACACTTTTTTTAATCTTTAAAGTTATTAAACACCAAACAATTAGGGGTGAGTCCTGCAGAAGCCTGTGTATCAGTTCTGTTAAAATGCTGCCGACTGATAATTTCTCTCTGGCGCAAAAGAGGCAAATGCATGAAAATATTTGAAAGCATCCTCAAGTCAAGAGAGTGATAATGAAACCGTTATCCAGTCTGAAAGTGCACAGGGATGTTAGAGCAAAATAGTGATGCTTTTGGTTCGTCAAAAACAAGATTATACCAGCGAAAGAGCAAACATATCAGTGTGCTTTGATCTAACTTTAATATTTTTTAGGCTAATAAATCAATTGTTGTTTTTTTAAATTGCTTTGATTTCTTACTTTTTCAATTCCAAATTCCACAGATGAGAATAAAGATGAAACACTTTACTTTTTCGGAATTGTCAACATATCCAAGCAGACTTTACTGGATGACCATACTGGCGCACAGATTTTAAAAGTTCAACTCTTTTTACAAAATTGTTTTATCAGCGGACCACTCCCGACGTCATCACGTCATCACGGGAGATTCTATTTTATTCTCAACATTTCTTTGTTTCGGTGCAGCAGCTCATCAGCTTTTATTAGATTAAAATCAAATTCTTGTTTTTTTGTTCAAGACCGTCAAGAAGGGACTTTGAGACTGAGCTAGATGACATCGAGAGTAGATCCACTGTTAGGCGGATGCAGCTCTTATTCCCCAGTCAATATAGCTTTATTCAATCACAATAAATCACACACCCAGGCTCATCATGGTAAAAGAGGAAGATGTTTTTATTTTACAGTCACAGGGAATGGGGTTCAGACGTGTAATTACACTGCTGTGTTCTCATCAGTCCATCAGTGCATTAATGGTTTCAGCAGGATTAAGTTTCCCACAATCACTGACTGTTTGAATGGTAAGTAATTGGCTCTAACTGATGCTCCTTCCATTGATTTCCATTTCTGCTCAAAGACAGTCTTTTTAAGATCAATCAATGAGTGCTCTCTCTTAAGTGTTTCTCTTCATGGGAGAAGCATTGCATGAAAATGAATGAATGAAGTGTTAATGTAATGTCTGTCAACATAAAACGACATTATGTGTAATCATTTATTTAATATACCCCTTCACCTTTCCCTGCTGCATTTGTGAGCACAGACATAGACACACAAAAACACACTCAACTACACACACTTCTCCTACATCTCAATCCTGATATGTGGCTTTTCTGTCCAGCCTTTCTTCTGTACATATTCATATCGGGGTGGGCAACGTGAACCAAAGATTGTTTCTTGATATTTTTCAGCTGAATTACACTGTATTTATTTCTGTTATGGAATAACTTAAGGCTGACACAATCATACGATACCAGTTTGACACAGTTAAAAACCAGATCAAACAGATTTGATTCTGCTTTGCTTATTTTGGAGTGGAGGTCCACCACTCAAACACAACCTCCCATCACGTCAATAAAAGCTTCAGATATTAAGATTAGGGAATCTGATTGCATACAAGTTCTGATACCATTGCCTGGTGGGGGTTAAATCTGTTAATGTAACACAAATTATTATTTTTAGCAACCACATTTCTCTGTCAGTGATGTCACACATGACCCTCAGCAATGGTTAGAAGGCCACTATTCCAATCAAATGAGCCGATGAATAAAACTGAATAGAATTAAAAAGGATATATTTGTTATCTCCACCAATGAGCTTACCCTTTTTGTTGAGATTTGTTAGTTTGTTCGATAGGATAAGATTAAGGAATTTTTTAAAGGAACTGTGAGGAGAATCTATTACCGGCGACACAAAGACTCTTCTACCCATGAGCACGCGCGGCGACTGTCGTAATGCTGCGTTCCAGTAACCTCGGAACTGGGAGTGACATCATCTCCGACTTGTCAGCGTGCCAGTTGAAGTCTGAAAAAAACATGCCAATCTACCAGGCTATTGTTGGCTGTTGTTAGCACGCCCTGCGTTGTTGTATGAAGAATGTGATTATCACTATGGCAGCATTTTTGTAAATAAAAGTCTAACAATACTATGTATACAGCTGATCTAGAGCGACACACCCCAGTCAGAAGTGCAAATAAATGGATTATTACAGGAGCTAAATAACTGTTCACACTGGGAGCATCCATCTTCGATTGTCAACTCGAGGGTGGCGAGGTTTCACCGAGTTCCCAGTTGGAAATTCTGTCTTCGGGGGGCGTTCCAGTAGTAGTTTCCTACTCGTAACTCGGAAATTCCGACTTTCGAGTACAACTGGAATGCACCACAAGCCAAAACGTGTGTTTGTTGTGATGCTAATGAATGCAGCTCGGACCTTCCTTAGAACTCTGCATTGATTTACAACTTCTTTTTTCAACAACTTACAGGATGCAAAGCGACGAGGTAATGTATCTCTTTGTAGTTACGTAGCGGTAGTTTTCGATGTGTGACAACAAGCTGGCTACATATCGCTACTTACAGCCCGGTACTCTAAGACGTGTAATTACTTAGAGACTCCTCACAGTCCCTTTAAGGGCAAATAGTGTCAGAAGTGCCTTACTGAAAGGTTGTGGTCTAAGAGCACTTTTAGATTTGTACTTGTTTTTCATTTCCAAATCCAGCAACTCCTAAACAAAGTCTAAATTGTGCAAATCCATTGCCAATATTTCTATACCATAAAACAAAAAACCCCTCTTATTTTAATGCTACAGGGTCAGAATGTCCAGTCATATTTATAACCAAAGAGAGAAAAGCACTTTCTTTATTGCACAGTGTTGTATGTATTTGTACCATTTAAACCGCTGGTAAAAGTTCACCTGCTGCAATTGTTGGTTATTATGGAAATTGAATCACCCACCACTGGGTGTTTTGGACATCTCCTTTTAATGCAGTGGTATCAAACAGATACAGTTTTGTTTGAATTAATAATTTAAATGCTCTCCACTAAATTAAATAAGACTAAACGACAAGGTAGATGACAAGTAGACTGCCATTTGTTGTTAAAAAAGTGTAAGTAATTTTTACTAGAGTGTACTATCAACTTGAATCATATAAAAACAAATCCCAGAATTAACGAAAAAGTCAATACAACACACAGCCCTACCTTTATATGTGTGTGTGTGTGTTCATTACTGCAGAATGACAGGGTTAACAAATCCATGAGCCTTGCCGCTGTCGTCAGAAGAGCTTCATAAGTCTGATTATGTAAATGTTCATACTTTCATTTCACTTAAAGGTCTGCAGCCTCCTCTGGATTAATGACATTTTGTGACCTGAACAAAATGCTGATGTAGCAAATTTCAAGAGCACTGGAGGGACTACAAGTCCACAGTTGTCAATCTCAAAGTAGAGCTTTATTTTTTTAATTCTATAACTCAGACTCTGGGCTGCAGAAAAGTCCAAGTCATGCTTGTTCAATCATCGGGCCCGAGACATCCTGAATGCACCTGCTGACAAGGGGATGGGCACATGCTGCACACACACAGACACACCCACACACATACACACACAGACACACACACACACACACACATGCACACACGGGTAGCATTGTCAGGGGGATTCATTGTTAGGGTGATCTGTTTTTGATGCCTGTACACATGCTGAAGTCTCTCCTCTGGGAAATCAAGGTGGCCCAATGGGTTAGGTGGGGTGGAGGTGTTCTGCAGCTGAGCTCCTCCATACAAGTCAGTGTGCAGATAGAGCTGTCATGTTCTGTTTCCACTCTTTTTGGTCTGGTTAGAGCAGATTCACAGTGGTGCCCATTGCCCAGGTGTTTTGGTCCTGTAGCACAGGTATTTTACATACTGTGATTTGCAATGAGCCACTTTGCAAATCAAATACAACCAATGTGCACAAACAGATGAAGCCACAGCTCCTGATTTCTGCTCTCATTATGGGAGTGTCCTCTGGCTGTGCAGAAAGAAAGGGGAGCTAATTTGTTTGCTTAGGTTGAGTAAACATCTCTGAGTTACAGATAAAAATACACAAGAGGCAAAGCACCCATAGCTGATGAAACCACATATTCCCCCGTTGGTGTAGGATCAAGTCTCATCTGGATTCTGGATTCTTGCATGCAGCTTCACTGCTTTGTGTCCCTCTCATCGTTCCCTGCTGTCTCTGTCAGGCCATTTCATTACTGTCACTTCAAAGCTGATACTACTGCACTTTCGTTTTCTAATTATAGCACTGTCAATTATTTTAGTTAACCTGGATATGGAAATTCAGAATATGAGGCAATATCCACCCATCAGTTTGAGCAAAGTGTGATTCCAACACCAAATATCTGAATAGACAAGGCTGTACTCTGGCTTAAAAGGCAAATGCACTTTATGTAGGACTTGAATTGTGAGTTTTTTAATGTTGGAGCTGGTTTTTAGTCGGAACTGGAGGAACAGTAAAGCAGCTTATCCACATATCCCTAAACTGCAGTGATGAAGTAACCCAAAGGGTGCGTATTCAGAACAAAACTGGTGTTTAACACCTCTTATCTTTGTGCATGTTTTAACCAGAGCTGAAACACAAGAGAATATGAAAGTTTTGGGCCAGCTCTTGTTATGGCATATTTAAGAAGTTATTTGACATTTAAACAAAGTGTTCCTGCTGGATGTAAGCAGAGGTCATCTGTTTACTGTATTTACAAGGCGGCAATCTATACATCTAAACTCTGATGTAGCAGCGTTGATTCACTTTTTAGACTGAGGTCGTTATACTGTATGTTTACCAGCACTGAACTGTAAACTACTGTGCCTTACTACTGGACAGTAACAATACTTGTCCTAATTACAGCATCTTTATAGTCATACTACTCATCTGAGTGACTTGTAAAGTAAGAAATTGAAATATATTTTAGAGTAACCAACCAATCAGCTGCTAAGTTACCTGGTTACCTGTTCTCTGAGGTGGGTGTTATGGTTGAAGACATGCATGCAGTAGCCTGTAGTTTCAACTGAAAGTGTTATGGGGAGATACAAACAAAAATGTCAACTGTCATAGATTTTATTTTAAATCTGTCAATTTTCAGTGAAAAGTAATGTTATTTCTATATGTATTGAAGGTGCTGAAAGTCATTGCACTTTTTTTGATCCAACTCATGTTGAAGAGTCTAGATATTAGGGGTGTAACAAAATGGTCAACTCACGAAACAGTACGAAATTTGAAACAGGGTTTACGATACGAAACACTCACGATACAAATAAAGATTATAGAAAACCCCCAACAGTAGGAAGTTGTGCAAAAATCTCATTTTCTTTATTTTCTTCCTAATGTAGACATACAAAAAATATTGCTGCATCAGTACAAAATAAATGCTCTTTGAAAAAAAAACTAAATTGTAGTTTTTTTCCCCACATTTAGACTACAGTGCAAATACAAACATAAAATCTCAATAAAAAGTGCTTTGTTGTTGTAACAATCAGGATAAGTACATTCTTGAATGAAAAGGAAAACAAATAGCAGTCCTCAGAGCTGCAGTTTAGACCTATAAATGTCTGAGCTGTGAACTATAATATTTAGCCTATAACAGTGCATATACTTCTGATCTTCAAGTATGATCAAATTCTGTCAACTCAACAGTAGATGCAAAAATCAAATATTGTTTTTTATGCAGACTTACACAAACATACAGTTGCTGCCTGTCTCCAGTTCAAAGTAGTTGGTAGTTGGTAGTTGTACTCGCTGCAGTATACGGCGAACTGTAGCGGCATATTTTGCACACGGTTGTTGTTTTGTCTGCAATCTTCTCACCGTTCTCTCGTCTTTTACATGGGAAGCCATACAAGCGATTTATTTGACGAAGAATCGCCAGCCAATTCCCTGGCCTCATCTTCCTCTTTTTTGAAGCGAGTGTTTTGCAACGGAGTAGGGTAAAAAATCTCAGTGGTGCACGCACTTCTTCGTGTTTTTTATTTTGTGCGTCTTTGAATTTTATTTGGTCATTTTTTATTTCTAAATTTACACCCCTACTAGAGATACAGTATATCAAATGTCAGTGACGGGTACCAATGGCCAAATGGGCCTTAAAGCCTTAAAAGTCAGCCTCAAGAAAACAAAACAATCACTGATGAGTTAAGCTGTAGTGAGCCAGTCAGAACGAGGAACGTTGTATAGTCAGTATTTTAAAAAGGACTTCCTGGTTTGGTTTATGATCTTGCTTTTTTTGCGCTTTTCACATGAATGAAGATCTCCAGCTCTAGAAGTGTTTTTCCTGGTCATGAGAAATGTATCTTTGAAACAAAAAAGGTTGTTTGTTGGTTAGTAAATAGATTTCATGGAACGACGTTTTTGTTGACTAGAGTCCTCAGAGACAGCGGATCTCCTTTAACTTGTGAAAGTAGGAAGTGTTAGAGGAGGAAGTTTGGGGGTGACTGAACAGACAGCGGGCAGAGATTAGAGGTGATCCATCACAGGTAAACAACACAGAATATGAATGAGATTCAGAGCTACAGCAGCAGCAGAGGCAGGCCCTGCTCACTTTTCCAGCAGCCTTTTGCACATTTCTAAGTGTTGCCATCGTAACAATAAACAGACGGTTTTCATTTTCAGGGTATGTCATCTGTAAAATCAATCATATCCTTCTCTTTGAAATACTAAGATCAGTTTTTCAGGAAGTTTGTCTTTGTACAAAAATACATATATCACAGAGTCAATTTATGTAGAATAAAATGAAATAAAATTAATGTCAAATTTAACATAAGTGTACGTTTAAGACATGCTCCTCCGTGTCTCTATGCTCTGACATCATGTTGATGGCCCCATGATTCTAACCTGTGGCATCCTCTTCTCCTGTGAGCCCTTTTGTCTCCATCTACAGTCTTTGCTATGATCTAATGAAGCAATAATTCTTCCAAAACTATATTCAGAAAAATAATAGTTGAAATGAAATTCAATTGCTTTGCAAAGTCAACAGCTTCTCTCCCCCCTTTGCACACTGAGCAGGACTTATACCAGGCCTGTGCTCAAAATATCGATACGGCAAAATATCGTATCGCACTCCTTTGGGATACCTGTATCGATACGGATTCTACAGAATCGATACGGCCTAAATATTTTGACAGTTGTTGTAAATACACTTTGGGTAATGTTAACAGTGGCACAGTTCAAGGTAGAAGACAACCTACATAATGAAGCATATGTTCTAAATTTGAACTTGGGTCTACCATCTTTGAGGATCTGAATTTATGTCTCTCAAGTTGTAGAACCACTTAAAACTCATCCTTGTTCTCTTTCTTCTGATAAGAAAAAAACAAACTTGTCAAGAATTTTGCTTAAAGCATAGTCAATGTTCACAATTTACGTGTATCGGGATACGTATCGTATCGTGAAGTTGCTGGAAATACCCAGCCCTAACTTATACCCCTTAAGTTTTGCTGCCAGGATTAGAATGAGTATTACAAATACCTAAGTAATATATCTTTAACACATTTCAGTGTTGTTTTTAATGTTAAATCCCATATTAAGTCTTAGTTCACAACAGGCAGAAGCAACTCCTGAAATAAGGAAGTTATCCTAACAAGCAGGGAGTGTGATGTGAGTCCTGGATCTGTTTTAATCTAGATCGATTTTGTTTTAAATTGTGTCCCCAGAACTGGGATCAACGTGAATCATGACTTACTGGAGAATTCCACATTCTTGTATAAATATGTTTATATAAGCACAAATTTCCTCCAAGGTATTTCCAATTTTAGCAAAAAATGTGGAAAACCCATCTGGCACTGTTAAAAAGGGGAGATCCTGTATCACTTCCACCTTTTGCCATGACCAACATTCACTGAAAATCCCATCAAAATTCACGAGGAACTTCCTGATGCATTTGTAAAAACGTGGAGAACTGACGTATCTTGCAGTGTTAACAGTTCTTAAAAAAAAAATCTGGATCCGGATTTGAATCACCACCAATTTGACTATTAAAGTTTTATCAAAAACCAAGTATAACTTTCTGAGTTATATTGTTCACCATCTTACAAACAGAGTATAAGATGGCTTTTATATTTAAAACAGAAGTGAAGCCACATATCAAAGGTATTGCTTTATATT
Source organism: Scarus forsteni (assembly GCA_036419115.1). Taxonomy (NCBI): domain Eukaryota; kingdom Metazoa; phylum Chordata; class Actinopteri; order Labriformes; family Labridae; genus Scarus; species Scarus forsteni. Next base: position 6,594,605 of record JAZDUH010000536.1, on the reverse strand, counting down.
CATATCCTGTGTTGCAAACTGCCTGACCACTATTTTTTCAGCTATCAGCTGCATGTTTTGCCAAAGCTCTCAAGTTAAACACCCTGTAACTCTATGCTCCTGTAGCTCTTCTTTTCCCAGTTTTCTACGAAACTCCTGTTTTGAATTGAGGACTTGGCTGTATTTACATGTCCGGGAGTCTCTGTTTTTTTGTTTTTTAAATAAATGGAAAGAGTGATCACCCGGGGCTTTAGCAGTAACTTCTGGCATGGATCAGAGGGGCACTATTTATCTTTTTTTTCCCACACTATGTGAAATTCATCCATGAAACAAAATGGTGGCTTTATGCATGATGAATAGTCCTCATGCAGAGGAACTCCGATCTTCTGATCAAAACAAGTTAGCAGCAGAGGCAGGAGGAGCATGGCAAAAGCTCCTGATGCACTCTTAAACTCTTTCTGTTCTGATTGAGAACCCCTGGTGGCAGGGTTTATACACTGTTCATCCATGACGAGATGAGGAACTGTGAATGTTTTTGTATGCATAGAGTCATTAAACTTAAGCTCATGAGGACATAAAGGACAGCAGAGGAAAATTAAACATATTTTGCAGCCTGGAAGCTGCTTGAAACAAAGTACATATGGTACAGCTGAATAATCACAGAACAAGCAGATGCTCAGTTGTGCACATGTAATGTGATATCTTCATTTATTATTGCATTGAATGTTTGTCATGGCATATGCATAATCTGTTCATGAATCTATTTTTGTTTTCATTTTATGCTATTCATCTTGTATTTAACCACATCTTTATCTTTTTAATTATCCAGCGAGCCATTTCTTTTCAGAATGCTAAATGTCAATAAGACCCACAGGAGGTAGACCCGGTAGCAGCGAGCCATTTAACCGTCCCAGTTATTGAAACGGCAGAGCTGCTATTCACGGGTTTTGATAACATCACTAAGGAATGCGTGCATACCAACACACACACATACGCACTCTCTTTATGGGTAGAACAAAGATGCTGAGATGTTGGTTGGATAGGGAGAGAGAGTTTTGCTGGAGATGACAGAGAAAGAGAGAGAGTTTGAGGTGGAGGAGAGGAAGTGGATGGCATGATTATCTTTGTCAGCGTTTAATGAGGCAGCTCTGCGTTCGAGGGTTTTATTGAAGTAGCTAGTTACATCGTTTGGAGCCATCTGCCCAGCCATCCAGCACGCTTGTTGATAGAATATTGGCGCAGGTTCACACAGTAGCAGGGTGAAGTGAGCATACATTTGTCCTCAGAATAGATACTGTCAGGGCAACAGAACACCAAGCATACGGATAAAATAAGATAAGAGGGAAATCGACCTTATTGTCCCCATGCTAAATTTGTCAACAAGGAATAAAAAGTGTGACCGAATCCAAGTCAGGAAAGAAACTTGGTAACAAAGGGACACTTGGCTTGCAAAGTTATTGAAAGCATGCAACGACAGGAAGGGAAGACATTTTTTAAGGAGCCCACAAATCTTCAGCTCAGTGGTGGTAAACTTCAGATACCAAGTCAGCCACAATAATTTAATTTCACTGCCAGAGGTTGCCATCGTTCTGGTGGTAGGTTCTAAATCAGACAGTAGCAGTTAGTAGCAATTCAACAAATGAAATGAGTATTATGTAGCTGAAATTATGATAGTAAAACTCCAGGTTTTGAATCATGATTTGATAAGCCAAATCAATATGAATCTAAGTCACTAGAGATGAAAGAAGAACATAAACCAGGAATGTAATTATGTTGTGTGTTTTGCAAACTCATCTAAAAGCTAGCTCAAAGTGCAGTTCACACTTCTTACAAAAACTGGTTTGCATCTAAATATCAAAATCTGAAATTTGAATTTAAATTAACCAGCAAAGCAGCTTGATTTGCTTTTTGATTTAATTGTCAGCGTATTTTTAAGGACAAAGGGGGCTTCTACAAGTTTTTCTTGGTTGTGCTAAAAGTGAGAAGAAATTGTCACCCTCTTCTTTCCCGTAATGAATGTGACAAACTGAAAATTTGGTCAATCATTGTACAGTTCTTTTCTAGAAAGGTTTTGCCCTTTTCCACCCTTTTCTGTGAGGTTCTGCCCAGATGGACTTAAAATAAATCCCATGAACATATGAAACAGTCCATCTAGTGTGTCAGATAAGAACTAAGGGTGCATTCACATTAGAGTCACAGATCGAAGCCTCGATAAAGCTTCAGAGCAAAGAGGAGGAGGTGAGGCCAAAAAATAAATAACTTTTTGCTCTCTTGATGGCTTGCACTTCTTTTAAGTTTTGCAAAGAACTAAGAGGGTTGTTGTGGATTTACTTTGTTTTAGGTTTGACAACTTAAGCCTTCAAAAACAGCCCTCCTTTAACATTAAACTGTGCTCATCTGACTTAATTGAGGTTAACAGCTGTATGCAGAGAAAAGTTAAAGAGGCAGGAAAAGAGAAATGAGAGAAAACTCAAACATGAATACAGAGCACCTATAACGTCAGGCTAAACAGCTTTACCAGTGTCAACATCAAAATAAAAGCATGATAAAAAAACTCTCAATATCAGTTTCTGTTTTGTTTTTCTGTAGTGGCCAAACCACCAATCAATAACGGAGAAACAAAGTATCTTATTAGACTTTAAGTAATATATTAGCACTCAGTTCATATTAACAGAACAGCACCTGTTATTGGTTTTCTTGTCTCTTGGAGCTAAATGTGAAATGCACTTCAACAATATTTGAACACCTCCCAACCTCCACAGATCCTTGGCCTCTGGACACCACCCCTAACAAATAAACTACAGGGGAAACTCAGAATTATGGAGTGAAACCTGTTAAAAATCTGCTTTAAAAATAATTACCGAAAGTTCTTACAGATTTATTTTCCAGGCAGGAGTCACACAGCCCACCAGGTCCTATCAAACTCAGCCTGCTGAAATCTGACTTCGCGCATGTCCAAAACTCTCAGAGTCTCTGAAAATGTGAATGGTTGGTCATTGACCCCAGAATGAGCTACACTCACTTTTTATTTATGACATGTGGGATGATCTGTAGAGTTCATCATTCACCAAAATATGATCAAGTTCAAGAAATGCTGTTCATTTAAAATGTTCAGGCACAGCACCAAATATATCTGTATTTTCTTTTAGTGTATCCTCAAAGAGTTTTATTGGAATAGTTAAAGTGAATTATATCTCCTATTTATTTTAAAGAATAAAAATAGTACAAGTACTTTTCATATTCACGGCAGACCTCAGCTTTGTTCTCTTCGTTGTTATTTAATGCACTTTGTAGGCCACCCCTGCTTTAGTTCATCATAACTATTCACATTACAAGCATACATTTTCTTCAAACTGAAAATATTGGTGTGGAAACTGAACCATCCCCCTGTTACTCTTATTGATTCATCCTATATACTACACTGCCAGCTGAAGACAGCATTGATTTCTGTTGAATTAAAAAAGCGGCCTGTGGATCATCACCTTTCATATCCTAGAGCCATTTATAGCTCTTTCCAGCACACATTCCTTGTGAGCTGGCAGTCTTTTTGGAGTGATCAGTTTGCATGTCAGTCAATAGCCTCATCTATTGAGCTGCAGGGGAAGGAAGAGGGTTACTGGCAAAAGGCTCATGTTCAAATCAATATCAGGACAAAACTGAGCAATGACTGCACCAGTTTGACACCGTGACATTATGACTCCATCTCTCCTGGTGGAAATTTTGCGAGTCAGCATTCTGTAATCACCCTAGATTTTCATTGTTATCATAACTTCCTATTATGATCCGTCTGTCTTTTAGGTAATGGCTACATCGAGGGAAAGGAGCTGGAGAACTTCTTCAGGGAGTTGGAGATGGCTCGGAGAGGAGCAGGGGTGGTGAGTTCAGGAACAAAGATTTGGTACAAAGACACTTTTCTCTCAGGTTTGACTTTACTGAGTTCAATGTTTCCTAGGATCCCACAAACCCCACATTCAGAGAAAACATGAGGGAGTTCATGCAGAAGTTTGACAAGAATAAAGATGGAAGAATCGAGATGTCAGAGGTAAGACACTCAAGCTCTTCTTGATTTTATTCCTCAGCTTGTGTGACTTACAGATGAATACAGTTAAAAATGCTCTTGAACGCTTAAATGATGATGCAGCTCTTCTTTTAAATTTGCAATCAGCGCTGTCTTACTTAGTTTAGCATAAAAAAACTTTGGGCATCAGTTTTTTCTCTCTTCTGTAAACTAAGAGATGAATACAAATTATGCAGCTTCTTTATCCGTGAAATTTTAAATCTTTGTCAGTTTTATTGAAAAAATGGTTTCTGTAAAATAAATATCTGTTGTCACATTTGAAGTATGTGTGTGAATAAACTAAAGTAAACTAAACTAAATAAGCCTTTTTGAACAAAAATTTGATACAACAAGTGTCCTTGAGCTCTCTGAATTTTTAACCTGAGAAAAAACTGATAAATCTTATTTTCCAGGTTAAAATCCATTTAGCTGCTCCATTACAGTGGTCACATCTAACCTAATCTGGGTTCATTTATGTGCTTTTGATATCTACTAAAGTTAATTCACATTCTTCCAGACTTGCTCTGGACTTAATTCTTATAGAGGAAAATGGAAGGTCTATTTTGGGAGCCAAAGAATCAGCCGTTTCAGGCGACCTTTCATGGAAAGAGAGTGAGAGGTCCTCACAAGACACTTTGATGTCTTTCATATAGAGGTAATCTATCATGAAGAAGAGACGTGTAACACATTCAAGCACGTGTGAAGTTAAAAAAGTATAAAATACCTCTTAATATCACAAAAGATTATAATCCATTGATGTCCTGTAACACAGGGCATGTGAACTTTGTTAAAAACAAATGGTGCAAATGGCATCAAAAATGTAACATTATGAAGACTATTAGTCTTTGTAATGGCCTTCATCTGCTTCCTGCATCGGCATAGTTTAACCTATGAAAATAATTACTTTTAAATTTTTTGTCTTTGTAATGATATTTCTAACCCATTATTGTAATTTGGCAGACTAACATAGTACATGTTATTGCTTCACTTACAATGAAATTCATACTGTATGAAATAGCATTATTAATTATCGCCTATGTGCTGTAAACGATTTCAAGTGATAGGAATGCTCAATCTGACTTTTAAGGAGTGATTTTCCTTGAAATGCGCATCCCCAGTACAATTGTGTTAAAAACTCAAATGGACTACTGAGCACACTAACAAACCGGACTACTGCAGCACCTGCTAGCAGATTTCACAGCTGTGTTACTGCTTCAAATGTTAAGCTGTGCTGCTTTTAAAGCCTCACTTCCACAGTTTAAGATTAAGGTGCATTTGGAGAATAAAAGCAGTCTTAAATTATGGGACCAATGATATCTTTCTTTCTTATATTATGGGCACCGCATTGCATCTGTCGGAATTGCCAGATTTGGGTAAGTGCTGCTAAAACATTTCGGACCCTATGAAAACAAATCTTACTTTAAATTTTTAAAAATGCATTTTAATGATATTTTGTAGTGCACTATATAGTGGATGAAATTAACTGCTGAGAATTTTTGACCATTATTACAATATTTGTTAAAGAACAACTATATAGTGAATAGTGAAATACAATGAAATTCATTTAGATTCAGTTATTTGCCCCAAGACTGAAACTCTGTATTTGAAAAATCCATCTCTTCCTTTGAATACTTGAACATAAAATTATCTTTAGAATAACTACCTGAAAAAACAAAACTTAAATACAAAACAACCTCTTCCATTTTAATCTGTGGGATAAACACCATCATAAACAAAATGGCCGATTACCTTTTATGATTTATTGTAATTTGAACATTATCATGTAGCCCCACAGGCAGGTTTGATTTAACCAAAACTGTGGGCTCACAGGTGATGGCATTAGATTTGTGGTGAAAAATAGTTATGTGAGGCTATGTGGTTGTTGCTATGTAATGTGTTGTATGTTGCTAGCAATATGTTGCTAGCTGATGCTTTTAAATCATTAAAATCATTCTGAAACAAATACAGACCACAGGCTTTTTTAATTCAGAATGATTTTTTTGTTCTTTAATTTTCTTTCTCCATAATAATCGATTAATGTAACACAGCTGCTCACCTCCTTCCTCAGGGGTAGCTGGGCTTGTTCAGGTGGGGCAGGTGGACAGACAGACAGCTGCTGCTCCTCCTGATGTGTCTGTGGGGAAAACTGATTGACTATGGACACAGCAGCTCGCCAAACGTTTTGCCTGCATTGATTATTGAACTTAAACAGCAGTGAAATGTCCAGAGTTTTCTTCAGAAATGTGAGCTAATATGGGGAGAAAGGTGAGCTAGGTCATAAACTATGGACAAAGTCATGAACAGGAAACAGGCTACTGTTTCTGAACTTTTCACTAACAGACCCACCTGCCTGTGGATGAACTGGGTGACATACTGTCGACCTCTTTCTTCCTTCAAATATAAACTCAGTGTTACCAGTACATCGTGTATAAAATAAATGTTTAACTGTAAGTTTATTACTGAGTGCAATATTTTATGTCAGTATTATAATTATATTAGGGGCCTCTCTGGGCCCCTGTCATTCATGGGCCCCTAGAATCCTTCTCCTTTATCCCCCCTTTTTGGCGCCCCTGACCCTGATACAGGGAGCTCTTTTGGAGGCTGTGTTCTTTGCATTCATCTGCAATTAAGTAAGCTAAAACTAAAGTATCTCAGCCTCTGTTTACATATAGAATTATACCACAATTCTTTGCATTTATTTACGAAAACATCGGAATACTTGCTTATTATTATTTAACTACATTAAATTTTTTGGCGTGCAGTTATTTTGTAGCTACTCAACACGTTTTGGGACAGCCCAACCTCAGTTTTCTCTTAAATTCTGTCCATTCTCTCTAAGGGCCGTTTACACCAGGCCAAATGCGGCCATATCCAAAGAGATCTGAATGCGTTTTGGCCTTCTGTTTTCATGGGAACAGTACCTGGAGCGCTTAAATCCGCCAACTTTTGAATCCAGGATGGCGAGTTTCCATAATGCTCCTCCATGCAGCGCTGTGTAAACCAGATTCAGAGCGTTTCAGGGTGAAACGGGTCACCGCATGTCCAGTCGTCTTTCACATGAATACTGTAGGAACATACCAGGAACAACAACAGCTTCAGCCGTCTACAGAGTAGTGTGTGCTGCTTACCGTGCTTGGTTTGTTATCCAGACAACACTATCCAGACAGATTTGTTGTCCAGACAAGAAACTCTTTCTGCATCCACTGGCCATTGTTGTTTGTGAAAAGTTTTTCTTCTTCGTACGCAATTGTGGCAGCACTGTTCCTCTGCAACCCTACACCGCCATCTACTGGACTGGCATGCATACTACCGCGGTTTCATTCTAGTGTCTCCGTCTGAACGCAGATAGAGTTTGAATGGAAAAAGTCTTTGCATTTTAGGTGAGCGTTTATCCGTGTAAACAGGGCCTTAACTTCTTGAACACTCAAAATGTCGCTTTGGTAGATAGGCTTCAACACACTTACTGTGATGTCATATTTAGTTGACTACATGGCATAAAATGATTCATTTTTTGATAATTTGATTTGATTTTTTGAAAACCACAATACTAAACTGTCATTTTTAATAGTGGAAAACAGAAAAAAACAAGGTACTATAGAAACTGCTCTGTTCTGTGTGGATCATGCCATGATAGGAGGAACTTGTTTTTGTGTGCTTTTCATGTGAAATTGATCTAAGTAAAACATGCCCTGGATCCAAAAATAAACTCAGAAAAGCTTTGAGTTGTCTGTCCCATGACAGGGTAGAGAAAGTTGTAAAGAGGAGAAAAAAGGCTTGGTTTGAATAAAGCATCAGAGGAATGCAGCAGAAAAAGAGGCTTTTACACATTTGGTCAATTCTCCGATCGATGCATAAATGCTGTCTTTACTGTAGCCCCACGGAGCGTCAGGCTGGATGTCTATCCTCAATTCGACCAATTTTGTACCCTGACTTCAAAAGATAAAAGATGGAAGGAGTCTGCAGTATCAATAATCCCCTGCTAGTGTAGAAAAGCTGTAAAAGAAGTCCAAAGCCAGAAACTGCAGTTTGTAGAATAATTCTAACTAGAGCACCGCCTGGCCTCAGCGGTTAGAACTTTCCATTATTCATGTCTGAGTTGCCAGTTTGAGGCTTTGGAGACAAAAAGCTCCCGGTTTCCAGTTCTTCTACTCCCATCATATCAACACTACCAGCTTCTTTACTCACCACTCCCATTTTCTTGTCATCTCTTTCTTTAGCTGGCACAGATTCTCCCCACTGAAGAGAACTTCTTGCTCTGCTTCAGACAGTTTGTCAGCTCCAGTGCCGAGTTTATGGCGGTAAGAGTGTGTTTATCACTGTGTGTGATCGTCTGTTATATTTGTTTGATGCTCTGAGTCTAATTTATCTCAACAGTTTTGTCTTATTTGATAAGTTCTCAAAACTCTTCAGCAAAACATCTCTTCCTTTTTTTTAGATAACCAAGATTAGTTATAGAACACAATCTGTCAGTGACTGAAGTAACTATGTTTTTATGTCATATCATACCAAGCAGCTGTTCCTGCCGATTGTTTGCCTGTTTAAAGAGGGGGTTGGGGTGGAGGGTGGGGGGCTTCTAAACAGCTATATAAGCCCACACAGTCAAAGAAGAGTCCACATACTTGATGTCTGCATTAGTTTATTCCTGAAATTTGGCTATTTAATTACAGCTTAGAAGAAATCCAAGTCAAATAATCAACGCTGAACATCATATTCTGCATTGCTTGTACAAAGATGCAGACTAGTTGTTCACTAGAAAAAAAAAGGAAAGATAAATACTGTACATGAAAGGAAAAAATTGTACATGTATATTTTGATTTTGTTAATTTTGTTAGACAAAGCCTACCTGCAGTCACCAGCATCTCTCATAAATCATGAATCAGGGTGTTTTTTTTTCCAAAATATGAGGCTGTCATAGCCTCCCTAGGATGTAAGCAAATGTCTGAGCAGATCATCAAGTGTCACAGGAAGAAATTTGAGAGGATTAAGATGTGTGGGCAAAACATCACATTTTACTGTGAACACAATCTGCTGTTATCTCACAGAACATTACAAGGCTCTTAAGTGTTGGGTTTCAAAATTTGCAAAAGTTGCATGATGCTTTGAAAGATTACTGCCATTAAAAATGGACTTGTAATGTTACTGAATTACATTTTGAGATAAGTAACACTTTAGAGTTGGGGTGCCCAAACTTTTTTGCAGGGAGCCCCTAAATTCAGAGTAACAGAGAAGGGGACCCCCACCGTCACTGTTGGCTGAAGTGGATAGTGTTGAACACATGGTACATCAATACTCAATTGTGTCAGTGGTCTCCAATACAAGTGCAACACATGAAATATAAAGCCTAATAATAATACTGTCTTAAACGATCAATATAAGATAGTACTAGGGGTGTGCAATATGACGATATTAAATCGTTAAGGATTATAACGTGGGGATGATCTCATAAAGCAGAAAGATCGTCAGATTGTCTGTGTGGGCGCAGAGACTTTGACGCGCACCCGACTAGCCAATCGTAGCACATTACGTGCAGTGCATGGTAGGATCTCCTGTTTGGTTATGTAGCATGAAGCCATGGTGGAAAGAGAAAAGGAGATAAAAGCTTGAAGACGTCTGAACAAAAATCTGTTCTAAAGCAGCTGTATTATTCACTCAGATTATAGACATTGCAGTTAGATAACATTTGTTCTAAATTCTTGCACTTTAAGAGATAATGTTGGTATTGTTGTTCATTACCTTTTATGTTTACATTTATTGCACATTTTTATAAAAACTGCACTATTTAATTGAAACCTGTTCAGAAAGTTTCTTTGGCCTTAATTGTCATTTTTTCTTTTTTCTTCTTTCTTTTTTCTTTCTTTTCTATTATGTACCATCTTATATTGAAATGTACTGTACTTTAAGAGTCATAGAATGAAGCCCAATTTATACTGAGTGCCTCAATCATTCAACTAACCTGTCAGATTAACAAAGTTACAATGGATAGACATCTTCATGTACAGTTATCCAGTCCCTTAGCTAAATGGCAAATCAGGCACACAGTACTTTTCAGTCATGCATCGGCATTAAGTAGTGAACTTTGTCAAATTTTGGTTAACAAAAGAGCCATGCACTGCCCATTGTGACAGATAACAGAGTGACTGTGTAAATTAGTAACATTTGTTGAAATGTTCCTCTATTGAGAGGATAACAGGTTCATCATATAAAGCTTTAATTAAAATGTTATAAAGGGGAAATTGTTCTAAAACTTTGCATCATCTGCATCAACTACAGACGTCTTCATTCAAAAATCCCCAATAAACAAGGTCACTCTCTGAAGCACAACCTAGCTATCAGCAGGAACATTAAACAGTGCTTCAGACAATATGGGCTATCATTTTCAATGTAAACAACCAGATACTAAATACTTTTAACACCTGGAGTATCAACAGTGTATCAGTTACTCATTGGATTGCTTATTTATTGTGTTATAATACTGGCAATCACAATAGGTCCTACTTTTGTAACTATAATCTAAATTAAAGCTTAGACTTTCTGAGTTCACAGGAAAACAGTCAGAAGTTAGAACCAATGGGAAAACTTGACTCCCACAAATCCCCCCCCAAAATGAGAATAACAAAAACATTTTTTAAGTGATGCCTGTCACAATTTTAACACTTCTCAAAGTACGACGGAGTAAAAACAACATCGTAAGTCTGCTTAGGATACTTCACAACAGCCAAGTGGTGTGATGAAGACACACAGTGTATATACATATTTCCATAATGGGTAAACAAGTTTAGTGCTGCTGTGAGTTATGCATAATAAATGATTGAAGGAGGAACAAAAAGCCTTCAGCACAGCCGGATATGTGCTGAAAGGTACAAGGGAAAGGGAATACTTTTATTCCTCAAAATATCTTTGGGAGATAAGAAAATGGCAGATTTGATGTTAGATCTGTCGCAATGAAAGAATGGAACCAATTAGAAACCAATTACATGTGGGGAAAAGCCTGTCCTTGTCTCCGCTGTCATACTGAGAAGGAGTAATGAAATGAGAGGAGCAGGGCGACAGAGAGGAGGTATGGAGAGGGAGAAGGATACAAAGGACAAACGAGCAAAAGCAGAAACAGAAAGACGTAAATGAAATGTCGATGGGAAGTCGAGAGTTTGAGAACATAAAGCATGAGAGGAGGATTAATCAGTCTTTGTTGGAAGGTGCAGGGAGGAGGAAGTGGGCGTCCAAGTTCTTAAAGGGTTAGAATGGGGAAGCAGAACCTTCTATTTTCAGAGTCATATATAATGGATAACACCACTGTAGCTCCTCTGCAGAGCTCAGAGGAGGGGGGAGGAACAGAGGAACAGAGGAGAAGAGAAGGGGGAAGACCATCCATCTTTGATAAGGAGCCCTTCTTTGGACAGGGACAGCTGCTAGATTAAAACATTCATTAAAATGACTTTCTCTCCCTTCCTCATTTCTCTCTCCGTCTCTGCTTGCCCTCCGCTCTGAATGGGATTGTATTGAAAACTGTGTGATTACACACTGATGGTCTGGGCTTTTGTGGTTGCCCCTCTACAACGATTTCTACTCAGCACCAGAGAAAAATCAAACTCCTGGAGCAGTTAAAGTGCAAACCGGGGCTCGATCAGAGATGATTTATTTAGGGAGAAGAAATGTAAATCACAATGAAAAACGGTGTCTGTGTGCTTTGGGCATCGGGGCTTTCAATTGTGGAGGTTTGTAGTCAATTGGAGTCCAGAGAAAAGAACCAATATGAGTACCTCACCTTTATCTCTCACTTTTACATGTGATTTCTCATGTGTTTCCCACCTCCAGCTGGACTTCAAAATGGATGACACCCTAAATGCTGCTTATTGGATGTCTACACTAAATAAATAGTCTGTTGTCTGCAGTAATCTGTTATACATGTAAGGTCATCCTCTGTTGTGGACTGGAGTGCTCTAACAAGGCTTCACATGTCAGTATTTGATATTTCATAATCATGTTGTAAAGCATTTGCTTTTCCAACAGAGCCACTAGATGGGCTAATGCTAATGCTAATGATCCTTGATGTGATTCTGTTAGGTAGTGTATTTCAACTAAAGAAGTAACTGATTTTAGGAAGGGACAGAAGGATACCTATTTATGTCACATTTCATTAAAATAACAAGATAAGCATATTCTTTTTTTTTTAATGAATCACAAATCTAAGCGTTACGTTTTAAGATCACTGTCAGTGTAGCTCAATCTGGTCCTCACTTGTTTTGTTGTTTGTGGGTGTATTTTCTAATCCAATCTAATCTAATCTTTAGATCACGCAATTTATTGGATAGGCACACTGCTGTTAACTTTCAACTGACTGACTAATGTTAATATGTTTCATTTTCTGTTACTTTCATGGTTTCAAAATAGACCTTAGACTCAACGACCCACAAAAATGACTAGTAAACTGATAAAACAATTGTAGGTCCAGTGTGTATTGAACATTGTTATAAACCTCTGCAAAATGTCTGTAACCTGTCTTTAGCTGGTGTCACATTTAATCAATCAATCAATCAATCAATCAATCAATCAATCAATCAATCAATCAATCAATCAATCAATATTTGTATAGCGCCAGTTCATAAAAAGTGTTGTCTCAAGACACTATACAATAGAGCAAAAACTCTTCATTTTGTGGATACACATATAAGCATAGATACATACAGGTACATCTCAAAAAATTAGAATATCATGAAAAAGTTCAATTTTTTCATCACTCATTTCAGAATGTGAAACCCATATATTATATAGATTCATTACAGATAGAGTGAAACATTTTGAACATTTATTGCTTGAAATTTTGGTAATTCTGAAATGAGTGATAAAAAATATTGAACTTTTTCATGATATTCTATTTTTTTGAGATGTACCACATATAAAAATACACATATGCATATATACAAATATATACATCCAACACCCACCATGAATCCATATAGCCAAACATTACTGCATAGAGCGCTAGATGAGGAGCAGAAAATGATGTTTGCATGGAGAAACATGTCAAAATGCCAAAGGTACATGGGTCAACCTCAGGTATAATATGTTAGTGGCCTTGTGGTTAGTTTTCACACTGTAGTTTTTTGAGGAGTTAGCTGGGTTCATATCTGATCTTTTCCTCCTATGCTACATGTCACCATTTCATTTCAATTTTCAACCCTGTCTACTGGCCTGTCACTCAATGGCATAGAAGGCCTCAAATATACGTATATATTCAGCTATGGAGCTGAATGGGAAAAAATTGAAGCAGGTCTTGAAATGGCTAAACCGAATAAATTAATCCTGAATTATAATGATACTGAACTGAAAGTTTTCCAGTGGTTCCATACGCAATGCTAACAAAAAATAAGGATTTTACCATTTTAGGAGGAGGGGTTCACATTTTGAAATGGCCGACAATTAATTAAAAATGTATTTTTGCTCTATGAACCAATGACAAGTGTTTAATTAAAAAAGGGAAAGATTAATAATGCTTAAGCAGGATAGATAAGCACAATGGGTCACTTCATGACTTTGGGTCACTCAAGCTTTCGCCTGAGTAAATCACTCTTTTGTCAGAAAATCAGATTATACCTGCAGTACTCACATAGAGCTTTTAATCAGTCACTTCTCTCCATTCTCACTGATCTTTGATTTGCATGCAACACCACTGTCATGTGACTGAAAGCAACAGATCAATCTAACTGTAATTTTCTGTAATAAGTTTGAGGCTTTTTAAAGGCGTTTGAAGTTTTGATCTTCAGACATATTTATTGACAAAGATTGTACAAGTTAGGGAAGAGTAAAATATTTCCATCCTATTCAGTGTGGATCATACTTACTAAAATTATTTTCATTATTTTTACCTCATATTCAACAATCACCTTTGATAAGTGAGCTCTGGGGGACCCTTGGGATCTTGGAGTCGTAGTAATTAATGGCCCTGGAAAGACAACAGACTGTTTATGTTTTGATCAAATTTGTTTTGTCCTCTTGCTTCAGGCATGGAGGCGGTATGACACAGATCGCAGTGGCTACATTGAAGCAAATGAACTAAAGGTATGTTGTGTATGGTTTTAAACATATGGCTCGTTACTTAAAGAAAATGCTTTTATTTTACATTTCTGATCACTGTTGAAATGCTGTGAATGATTTTAAGTTCCTTGATAATGAACATAAATTTACTTTTTTATTCATTCATGTATTTTTTCCAAACTTATTTTATTTTTCGTGTCTTCTGTCCTTTTTTTCTTTCATTCTTATTCATCATCGACAAATGATCACTCACAGAACAACAATCCTAAACCCTAATTATCATAAAGAAGTCACTACATTAACCAAAACTCCTCTGTTGTTGTAATAACTTCATCTTGAAACCTAAGCTTAAGCAAAACTGTTCTACATACTTTTCATTTGTTTTCATTAATGTATCTCCTCTACTTTGTTTTTCACTGAACTGTAAAAGCCAGGAGGAACACCTTCACTTGTATGCTTTTGCAGTTCGTTTGTTTGCATCAATAAAGAGAAAGCTAAGAAAGAGACAAAAATGAAGCCCTTTGTTGTTTATCTGCATTGTTCTGTTTCATAGAGGTCAAGTTGAGTTGATACAGTAACCAGACAACTAACAAATTACTATCTACTAATCGTTACCAAATAGGAGATGTTGTTATAAGCTACATAAACCAAGAACTAAAGAAAAATTAACATTAAGTTAACCAGAAGTTAACATTTGGATAGTGAGTTATCCCTCATTAAATCAATCATGTAAGGTTATGATCCCCAAATAAGTTAAGGTTGTTTGAAAAGACACAATGGGTTATTTAGTCAATTAAGAGCAAATAAAAAAATAACTACAGCCCCATTCACACTGCCATTTCAATGGGTGCTTAATTAAGCTAATTGCCTTTTGGTGCTAGCTTCATATTTTGTCAAATGACCAGAAGATTAGGCAATATGATGAATAGGACAAGTCTACCAATGTTCTACCACCAAAGTTTAGACCAGTGATTCCCAACCAGGGGTAGGTGTACCCCAAGGGCTACACGAGAACATTGCAGGGGGTACGTGGAAAAATTTACAAATTTATTTCCAACTTGGAAGGACTGAGTTAAACATGTCAATAGAATTGCATTTTTGAGCTACAACTAGTTTTCCCAGGGAAATAATAACCTGAGCCAAACTAAAATGAAAGTTGCTGCCAACCTGCAGGGAAATTATGGAAAAATAACTGAAACATCCAGTTGCTCTGAATTCAGAAGATGGTTCAGAGAACTGCAGAGAAACTATTTTGAGTGTTTTGATCCTGATTTTTAAAGTTAAAATGCCTGTTTAAAGGGGTCTAATTCAAAAGAGCTCAAAGGTGTGACAACAAACATTACAACAGTTCTATACAATAAAGGCAGATTGAATATTTTGATTTGTATCTATTTAGTAAAGATTACATATTTATTTTCAAGATGGTATTTTAATTGTTGTTATGTTTAATTTGACTTAAAATGAAGAACATTTCTGAGAACTCAAATGTTCAAATCAATATAAAATATTTGACTTTATTAATCAATTGTGATTACATTCTGCTTTAGAAGAATCATCAACACGTATTCGTAATGGGGTACGCATGGCATGACAAAAAGGCTCAGGGGGTACACAAGACAAAAAAGGTTGGGAACCAATGGTTTAGACCATAATCAGTAACTCTTCAGCATGATGACATAAAACAAGCATGATAACTGTAACCAATCATTTTAATGGGAAGGTTACAATATTATATCAACACTAGACATAGTTATGTCTTTGAAAACAGTACAACATGGACTCTAACTTTAATATTTTATCCTGATTTTGTTTTTGTCCCCTCTACCAAAGTTTTGTTTGGTAAATAAATTAGCTAACTATGCATGTAAACTGAGTCTAATACAACTGTGGCTGTAGCTTTCCCTGATAAAAAAGCCACCAACCCTGACATCAGAGAGAAACAGAATCTTTTCAAAATGTCTTTTTGTGATGGCAAAAGGTAAAGAAAAATATTCAAGTTTTCCAGCAATAAGTCACTGTTACAAAACAAAAACCTGATTACATCACTTGCTGAACTAAATCCTTTTCAGCTCATTAGAGGATTCTTAGTGCTCTAACAACCTTAATAACAGGCAGGGAAGAAAAAAATAAAAGAATACTGTACATGAATGTAAGTGAAAAACACACGACATGTCTCTGAAACTACCAACCACAAGCTAATGTACATCTGAACTCGGTAAACAGTTTAAAGTATGTACTACATGACACAAACTGTGTCTGGTGGGTGAGTGTGTAGTTTGCCTGGCACTCAGACATTGATTTGATGCATACCAGACACAGTAAAACTGGTCTTAGTTCTAGTTTTGACAGTAAAACTAAGCAACACTGGGCTAATAACTAGCTTATGGTGTTCATTTATAGTATTAAAAAAAAATATGGATGATTTGTTCGGATTTTCAGGATTTTCCCAACTGAAAATTTACCCATCAAATGTTTATGTAACAATGTTAGACAGTTAATTCACCGAGATATGATGTGCATAGCTGCACTGCAAATGCAGCTGAATTAGTGCTAATGCTAATAATGCTTATGCTGTTGCCACTGTTGCTGTCTCACTATTTTTACCTCCAATCGGCTAAGCTTTGCACCGTGGGAAACAACACTTGAGGTTGTCTTGGTGGCATGTTATTATGCTGTATTTGCCATTTTGATGAAATCAAGTGTTGTATCAGATCCATTTTTGTATTAGACAGTTCTGTGTTCATGCCAACTCAAAGAATTAACTTCAGGAAGAGGACAAGAATCCTTTTTTAATTGACCTGTACTGGGTACTTTGAATAGCAAAAGTAAAAAAAGTGTATTAATCTGAAAGGGACTGTGAGGAGTTTCTAAGTAATTACAAAAAAGTCTCACTTTTAGATATATGCCTGATCGAAATACACACTTTAAGATGAGTTTTATAGCATCAAAATAGGTTATCTATAAATGCTATTCCTTAGCTTAGCGGTCGGGTCGGACAGGCCTGGACTGGCCTGGATACTCAACTTTGGGAACAAGACAATTAAAACTAGAACAAGAGCACCGGGCTGTAAGTAGCGATATGTAGCCGTCTACAAAACTACGATACTAAGTTTTCCAAAAATTGCTTGTTGTCACACATCAAAAACTACCGCTACGTAACTAGAAAGAGATACATTACCTCGTCGCTTTGCATCCTGGAAGTTGTTGAAAAAAGAATTGTAAAGCAATGCAGAGTTCTGAGGAAGGTCTGAGCTGCATTCATTAGCATCACAACAAACACACACTTTGGCTTCAGTCATGTCTTTGGTTTGTTCCAGTTGTAGTCAGAAGTAGGCATTTTCGAGTTACAAGTAGGAAACTGCAACTGGAACGTCACCCGAAGTCGGAATTTCCTACTGGGAACTCCTCGCCACCCCCGAGTTGGCAATCGAAGATGGATGCCCCCAGTGTGAACAGCTATTTAGCTCCTGTAATAATCAATTTATTTGCACTTCTGACTGGAGTGTGTCGCTCTAGATCAGCTGTATACATAGTATTGTTAGACTTATATTTACAAAAATGCTGCCATAGTGATAATCACATTCTTCATGTGATATTTGTGAACAACAACGCAGGGCGTGCTAACAGCAGCTAACAATAGCCTGGTAGATCAGCATGTTTTTTTCAGACTTCAACTGGAACGCCGATAAGTCGGAGATGATGTCACTCCCAGTTCAGAGGTTACTGGAACGCAGCATTACAACAGTCGCCGCACGTGCTCATGGGTAGCAGAGTCTTAATGTCGCCGGTAATAGATTCTCCTCATAGCACCTTTAAGCATGTTGTTTTTAAATAAAATAAAACCTTTGTAATACAAAATTCCCTGCAGTAAATAGCAAATCAATGACTTAAACATCTCAGTAAAACAGAAGAGTCGTCCTGTCATCAAATGACACTGGAGCAGTTTCATGTAGTTCCACTAGATGAAGAGCTTTAATCAGTTCAACTTTTATTTGATCACTCATCAATAATGAAATCTGTGGAAAAGAAGTAATGTTCTGTACTTCCTACAGGTTCTTAAGTAAAAATACTGATTTTGAAAACTGCTCAAAAATGAAACAAGTTAACAATCAAGACAGTGATGAAAATTATATGAGATACCATCCACCCCAGGTGACACACACCTCTAAAACAAGAGTAAGGTGTTATCGAAGTACAGCCATGAAAGTCTCTGCAAATTATAAGTATTATAGTTCAGGTGAAGCTGCCTGAAGTGTTTATTCACTTCAGCACATCTGTGAAATCTTGTGTCAGAGCCTTATGTCTGCAGGGACATGCCCCACACAGGTGAACATTTACGGGTCAATAATTACAGGTCGAGTGGAGATAAGACTGCTTTAGTTGTTATTGGATCAATTCTTTCACAGCTGAATAGGTTCAGATAAATAACTCAGGCGTGGGAGTTTGGCAAATGTGGATGAGATCTCAGGCAGCTGCTGTAAGGCTCAGCCCCTGACTATGCAAACAGAGAAACTTCATATTTCAAGGAAGTGCTCCACAGATGTAAGAAAGTGTGTGATAGATCAGCACTTGTGTAATTTTGACATTGAGCAGCCTAACTTTTGTGTCTGTTCTCCTCATCTGTGACAGAGCAGGCCAGTTACTATGGCTATTGCATTGGCCATTGCCAATGTCACACTTTAGAAATACTGAAATATCCCTTTAACGCTTGTCTCACATTTAAGCAAGGTGGACCACTTCTGTCTTCTGTCCACCATGATTACTTCCCAGCTAGTTGTTGTAATTTGAGCTGCATGCCTCTTGCCAGGAAGTGATATCAGTGTTTGAAAAGCACATAGACCAAAGAGTAAGGCATTGATTTAGGAGTTTTCAAGAATAATTTTAAATGATATAGAGTTCTCAACGTAGTTGGAATTGATTGTTATATGTAATCAGTTCTCAATTTCCATCCCTGGTCCTATCTAATGAACACCTTTTTCTTAATTTTTAAGCATACAACTCAATGTAAAACTCTAAAATCCAATGCCAGGCCATGGAGTAGGGAACATCAGTTATTAATCTACATTCTCCTCTGCCTTAAAATGTAACATCAGTCCCAATCCTACCTGCTGTTGCGTTCCCATCAGAGGAACTAAGCTACTTTGGAGATTTCATGTAGTCCATCAGTGGGTTTGGCACCAACATAGTAGTACATGAGTAATTTTCAATATTTACCAATAATTTTCAAATTCTGGTTGAAATATAGTGTCTACAAAACAGCTCAAACATGGACCCATTTTTTAAATAAAACTGTTTCAATCTAAATTTTTTTCTTTTAGAAATTGTAGATTATAGGTTTTAGTAGGTCTGGGATTTGACAGAAAATTGCACTTTATTACTCCACATTTTCTGAATTTGACTTTGTTCTGGGGGCTAGATACAAGGCTGTGACGGCATGATGTGGCCCAGAAGCCTCCAGTTGATGATCACTGCTATAAAGGGGCTACACCAGACTGACTTAAATTTCACCATCGCACGTTTTGCATCTAATGTACAAGACAAATTCTGTCGTCAAACAGTTGCTTGTTTGTCACTGCTGTTCAACTTGGAAGTGGAAAAACCTCCAAAATCACAATTGGAGTACTTATAGATGTATTTTATGACAAAATTTTGGATTTCTTGTTTCAGGCATTTGAGGCAAATTCCTTCAAACTGCTTGAAGCTTTTTAGACAGTCAAACCAAATGTACTTCAATTTTAACTCATGTTTGGATGTCAGGACGCATTTCTGCTGCACTGTGATGCATCATTTAGAAATAAAATAAAATTAATTTTAATGTACTTCATCTTTTATGGATCAATAAAATACATTTAGCAGTTGATTTTTCCAAAGTTTGACTGGACTTAAAGTTCCAGAAACTTAATGAAACTTTTCGCTTCAGTGTAACTCCACTTTCAAAACTAGTTGGAGTGTTTGAGTTCCTGTGCATGCACTAAGAAAATGTATTATATCATTTTAACTAAGCTGTTTTCCAAGATCTATTCTTAACCAAAGCTGGCCAACCGGGTTTTAAATTGTACCACACCTACAGTATACTTACTCAGATTTTGCCTCCTGCTTGTTTCTACATGCTGTATGTCTGGAAGTTTCTCTGTCTCTGTCTTCAGGGCTTCCTGTCAGACCTGCTTCAGAAGGCCAACAGACACTATGATGATCAGAAGCTCCAGGAGTACACACAGACCATAGTAAGACACCCGTTCATTTCAACAAAGCCTGTCAGTTTCAATTTTGTTGTACCCAGATGTGTGTTTAAATATGTGATAAAAGAACTGTGATGGGCTTATAGCATGGTCGGTGCAGTGAGCAGCCTGAAAGGGCTCAGCCTTTTGGGCCAACACAGCCAGATCAGGCTGATTTGAAGTGACGTCAGGTCTACTGAGGAATCCCAGTTTGCGTCATCAGCTGTCTACATCATTACATAAGCACTGCCCTTTTCGCATAACAAACTGAACAGCTGCACTAGAACTCACTCATGTACTGACCTTTTGCATCTGATGTCACAAGACCGTCCCATTTCACCTGGATGACATGAGGGTTGTCGGGATGTTTATGATATTGACTTCGTCCTATAGTAATCTTCAATCAGCACATCACCACACGACCACAGTTGTCTCCTGATGCAAACAGCACTGTTAGGCCTTGCATTCAACCTTACATCTGCTGGTTCATGAGCACTTTTGTTTGAATAGTTACCTGTAAAGGATGGGTGTTACCAAAAATACCACTAGGGGACATAAAAAGACCAATGACATCATCAGATATGTGACGTTAGCCGATGACCAGGGGTCATACCCCCATCATCACCGTCTGCATGCCATCACTACATTTTCCTCAGTGCACCGTAAAAACAGACTTTGTGTTACGATTTAGTGAGTGACCATTTAGCTGAAAATAGCATTTATGTCCTAACAGCATCAGTTGAAAAACAGTGTCCTCCCGAAGATGTTTCACTGTGAATATTTTAACCAATCAGTGGTTCAGTGAAAGAAAATGCAGTCAAAGAAACTACGTAAATGTGCAGGAGTGCCTGGCAGCCATCATGTTTATGCATCAATGAAGTTAACAGCAGAAATCTCTGACCTAAAACATCTGCTAAGTCATTTTAGGAAATGTAACATGTAGCATATTTACCCCCACCAAGAAGGTGGGTATTGCTGGCGTCTGTTTGTTTGTTTGCTTGTTTGTATATTTGTTTGTGTCTCTGTTAGCAACTTAAATCAAAAAGTTATGGACAAATCAATTAAATTTTCAGGAAATGTCCAGATTGGGACAGGGAACACATAAATAGATTTTGAGAATGATCCGGATCAGCTTAAAACCGCCATGACCAAAACTGCAATTTTCATGAGTAACTACTGAACTAAAATAGATATCAATATGAATCCAATAGCTAATGGTATGTTTTCATGGTCAAGGAATCTAAATATTTAGATGAAACAAAGGTAGGACTAATATTTATGGTGAAAATCACAATATGGGTAAGAACTGTGGCGCTGGCAGAGGTCTGCGCTCTCCGAGTGCTTTTCTAGTCCACAATGCCACAATTGTTACAAAGACAATGGATGTGCTGATGCTAATGCTAATATACGTCAGAGTTACAGCTCAAGTCAAGACCACTGCTGTATGCAAAACTTCTTACTTCATTAACAGTAAATACCAAATTTGACAAAGTTGGGTATGTATGTGTGAACATCTGCATATTGGGTGGCATTATTTGGGGGAAAATCAGTTGTCTACTTCAGACTAACCTGACACACCAGATGGACAGATATATAAACATTTCACAAGTCCATCAAGGAAACACCCCGTAGAAAATGGTTGGGGATGGACAGAACCTTTCAGAAGTATATCCAGCAGGTGATTAGACAATTGCTCCCTCAATCACATTTACTATGGGCAAGTCAGATAACAATGTAAGCCACTTCACGGAGCAAGCTGTCACCAAAACATATTGAAAGTGAAAAGAAAATATCCTTTACATGTAGAACTTTGTAGTGATATTATTTGTGTTCCATTTGATAAAGAAACACAGTACACATCTGGCAAACTGCTATGAAACTGTTAGCATCTTTGCTAGTCTCTTTACGCGCAGTCACTTCTTGCTGTTGTCTTGCTCGTGTTTCCCACCTCTTCCTAAAATAAAGGACTCTCATTGGATCATGCTGCTTTGGGCCACTCACACTTGTTTTTGATTAGAGCTGGGCAGAATACATCTGCCTGTTAAATCAGGATGATCCATCTGCACTGCATCTTCCTAGTCGACCTTGTTTACTGGTTCCCACAATCCACAGCACCAGTAGGTCAGAGTTCAACATTGTTGGGAGTAATGCATTACAAAAGTAATGTGATTACTGTAATGCATTCCTTTTTACTGTAATGTAGTAATGTAAGGTATTACAAAGAAACATATTTTATTTGTTAGAAACATCAGTAATTCAATTTACAATGCATTTTTTATTTAACTTGAAATAAAGGAGTTTTGTTTGTTTATTTAAATAAAACTTCGCCAAATACTGTGTGAGATCAGCAGAGGAGAAAAGTCCTCCGCTAGGCCTAAAGTTACAGTATCTCTAACACAATTCACCAGAATTTTACCTTTTGTTTGTTTTTGCTGTGATCGTTTCTTGTTTTGTGCCATGAGCATCAATGTGTTTATTATATTCTACTGTTTTTAGCCTTTAGCTGAACTCAGTCAGATAGCCACCACATCACCTTCCACTGGATGTGTAATGAGCTTTTTGAGAATAATGAGCTACATTTAGAATGACAAATCTATATTTCCTATTTTTTTGAAGAGAGTAACTTAAAAGTAATTCGATATTAATGTAATGCCTTACATTTCAAATACAGTAATATTATAATGTAACTAACTACTTTGAAATGACACTAACAAGTAATAAATAATTCATTACATTTTTGTAGTAACTTGCCCAACACTGGAGATCAAAATGGTGGCCTGCCCAACAGCACATTTCCATGACATTTCAACTGTATTGGCATTTTGAGCATTAGCATACATTTCAATACATTCGTATGACGTTTACAAAAATCAAATGTTGGCCAAATTCCTTTTTTTAATTAAATTTCCCAGGTAACTTTCCTGCTGTGTTAATCATTAATTCCTGAATTAAGATTTTTTAAAGATTCATCAGACTATAAATAGATGCAATAATTTAGAGGCACTAGCGATTAGCTGCACCTCTGTTTACTTTTGTTTCTAAGATCAGAAATAGAAATCAGCAAAGAGTATTAGCCATGAGGGAAGGAAAATGCAAAGCATTGTTTATGCTTTTCAAAGAAACTGGAGGAACAAGAAGATTCAGGTTGGATGGGTTCATAAGCAGGTGTGCCCAGAGGAACATCTCAGTTCAGTCTTTGCATGTTTTTTTGTTTGTGAGTGCCCTTCAGGTGACTTTCCTCAATAGACAGGGTCACTGTCATTTACACTCAGACTATTTTTTTAACTCAGAGGCACCAAAATACAGACCAAACATATTTATAATCAAACATTACAGCAGTCTGATGAAGACACTGGTAACTCTGCCTTCCAGTGGTGTGTTATTTGAAATGTGTTTACAAGAAGTCAATACATCTTGACTGAAAGAAAATATTTAGATTGTTTTCTCAAACCTGACTGCTGCTGTTTTTTATATTTATGAGTTATCCAACAAACTAATGGAAAGAAATTAAATGTGTTGAAAAATATTTTCTGAATATAAGGGCTCAGTTTGTTTTAAATGATGTTAAATTGTACACCTTTTGATTTCTATTTATTTTATTTCTCTTATTTCTTCTTTAGCACCATTTTGACATATTCCTGTTATATTCTTTCCTATTTTTTTTTAATTGACAAAATATTATGCTGGTCATTGGAGAATGCTCAGTATGCTTTAATGGGACACTAAATGACTTTTTCATTAATAAGCACACACAGTCTGTCTTGTTTGCAGTTGTGCAGTGCTGCTGATAGTAACACCTTGAACACACAACCTGCAGGATACGTGCCTACAGGTTATGTTGACAGCTCTGATGTGTTTACATCTGCCTGTCCTGAAAGCATTGACCCGAACATATATTCTTAAGCAATTTCTTTCACATATTGTTTCCTTTCACTTTATTGCACAAATGAGAAAAAGGTCCTGCTTTTGAAGATATGGGTATGGATTGTAGTCTAAAACATCACCAACAACTGATGTCATGTTTAACATTGAGAAGCAGTGCTTTTACTTTTAAAGTGAAAGAATTAATCTTTGGGTGAGATTGTTTCTACAAGAATCAAAGAGAGGAAGTTTTCTGAAAGAGATATAATTCAGTAAATGGAAAATATTGGCAGCACGTATCCTATAGGAAAATTTTGGTAAGTTAACAAATCTTTATCAAGCTTAGAATCAATCAAATTTAAAAATACTTCATTAATTCACAGAGAAAAAAATGGACATCACACTGAAGTAAAAATGGAAGCAGACTACAGCAATTCAAAGTATTGAAACTATAAATCAAAAAAGGAGAACAATTGAAATTATATAAAACTCTAAAAACAACATGCAGCAGATATTCTCCCATTATTCTGAATAAAAGACAACTTAACCTTCACAGAGCAACAAGAATTCCAAAACTTTTCAACCAGTGCCAGACCACCAACACATGCAGTTTCCTATTCGGAAGGTTTTCTTTCCATTACTTTAATTACAGTGTGTATGTTTCACAGTTACTATGGCTTGATTTAGAATTAACACATACAAAAATGTTATTTAAAAGGGGTGGAATACACTTTTAAATTTACTAAGCATTTATTCATACTCATAGGTAGTTTTAGATTTTTATTTACATGGAATAGTCAAACAGAAGGACAAACCACAGAGAGAGTGGCATAAAATTAAAAAAGTGTTTGACTGTACCATGCTTCATGAGCAATGGCAGATAGGATAGGTTGCAGCTCCGGTGACATAACCCAAAAATGGAGTAGATAATGGATGAACGGATAAACATTTGAAGTCTTTTGAAGTACTTATTGAACTGAATTCTTCGACAACTTTTATTAAAAGTCAGTCATGAACTAGATGTTTGATACAGTCTTCTACAATCTAAAGAGCCCTTGATGTCCTTTTCTGTATTTTATTTGCTCTTTAGTGTGTTGAACATGTCTCCTCCACATGATAGGTCACTGAAATGAACAAGACATAAAGTCTGTAGCATCAGGACTTCTATCTCTCCCCATGTCTATAGCACCAGTAGCTGCTTGAAATGGCTCGTTTCCTGAGCCCCACCAAACAGACCCGAGTTATGTCCCGCCATTGTTGAATTTCAGTCATCCATTTAAGCGCATCGTTATAGGTAGCTAGCACAGTGCAGAGCAGAGTTGGTAGAATTAATGCAGTGTTGTTGATATGGTGTTGTGCAGCACTGAAACATGGAGAAGACTTCAACCAATCAGAGCAAACTGGACCAGTGGGGGAAGGGAGCCTTTAAGGAACAGGATCTCTAACCAAGAGTCTCAGGCCATGTTCACAGTACAACGTTTCACCAGGAACGCAACAATTTTTTCTTTGCATTTTTAAAAGCAAGCAAGGTTCATATGAAAATGGCATTGGAAACGCTGTAGCTTGCATGCCAGTCCAGTAGATGGCAATGTAGGTTTGCAGAGACACAGCAGTGTTACAACCATAGACTGTAAAAAACGTGGACGTCATGTCGCTGGGCTTTTGTGAAGTCGCCACAAAAACTGCTCCCCCTGGTGACTGGCTGCAGTATAGATCAACTCTCCGTCTCCCCCATTCATCTGAACGGGCCGTAGTGAAACTTAAAAAAATTAATACACCTTAATACACCTCGTAGAAATATTTCTCCCTGCATTTTTTCCAAGTCCTCTTTTTTCTGAAAAGTTTCTTTTTCATCAGTTATTAGAGTTTAAAAATAACCGCAGTTTACGGCAGTTTCACAACAATTGTGTACGCTGTATGCTGCGGAGTTTTGCGACCGTTTACGACAGCTGCGTCCAGATATGGTCCAGATTCTCTACTGGCTGCACAATGGCGGCGCCCTGACGGGAGAAATTATGGCTTTCAACACCGTTACAAGGTAGAAGGCGGAGCCACGTTATCCAGTTCTTATAATACATCCATGGTTACAGCACATGTACGAGGAAGAAAAACTTTTGGCCAAGAGTGCTCTCATTCAAACATTATTACATTGTATGGCAACTACATTGGTTGCCATAAAGCCTTGTCAGAGAACAGTCTCTTTCTGGTGCTCTGTGAAAACTCCACATCTATGATGGAAAGTTGTGGTAGAAACTTTGTGTTTGTCCATTTTATATCAGTCAGGACATTCATGGTACAGTGCCTTCCTCCATCTTGACAGAACATAGATAAAAAAAACTCTCCTGCCTGCCTCTTCTCGGTCACCTCCATATATCTCTGTTCTGCTTCTTCTTTGTAGCTCAGGATGTTTGATCTGAATGGAGATGGAAAGTTGGGCCTATCGGAGATGGCAAGGTAATGTGCAGTTTTACCTGCCTCTTTTTCCTGGATAAATGCTGGAGCCCATCGCCTGTTGATGTGCTTTAAATGGATTTGAATAATTTAACACCTATTGTGTCCACTAATGAATTCCTTCTCTCCCACAGGCTCCTTCCTGTTCAGGAGAATTTCTTACTTAAATTCCAGGTAGGCAGCAATATGGTGCAGACAGAAATACTTATACAAGTCAAAATGACTGCACAATGAATACCTTTCAGGCGTAGGAGACATTCTTTAATATCTGTGATGTGGAAACTGTGCTCAACAAGTTATGACACTGTTTTTAGTAAAGTAAATGACATGAAAATGCACCTAACAAGTGACTTGATCAAGTGTGTTTGTCTTCCTTGACATAAAAATGTAAGAAAGGCAAAAAGGGCAACCAAAAATAAAAGTTACAGAGTGCATTATAAGCTGTTCTGATAAGCAAGGTCAGTTTTATTTCACATGGAAATAGCCTTGGATCAGGGGGATCAGTATCTACACAAGTTTCTTGTGGAGTTTGTGAAAAGATAGATATAAGATACTGATCTCAAAATTTCCTTTACATGAGGTAAAATCCATATAAGGTATGAAAAGAGTTAAGAATAAAGAAAAACAACAACTGTTTTCTTATAAGAAGAAATATTTTTTTTTGTTATTGAAGTAGAAAGGTGGCATATTCACATGTTAAAACAACAGGACTAGACCTTTTTAAGACATTGTTTTATTATAAAAGACACTTACTGATTACCGTCTTGTCTTGTAGATCGTTAGTCAGATTGGATAAAACCTTGTATATGTGACTTGGTTAGATTGACAGTACTGTCATCCAAAATTTGAACAAGATAATAACTGAAGATTGACAGTAAAGAATTAACAAAAACTTGAATCAATATAAATCAGATTTGTCTCCAACCAAGTTTTCCCACTGTCTGTGGAGAAAAGACTTAAACATCAATATTGCAGCATTAGAAAACAAACAATTAATTAAGCTTTTCTAAAAGCATATGATGGTCAACAAAAGTTTAAGCCTTTGTTAATCATTAAAAATTACATAACCATTGTGGGGTGCTGGTTTGGCGGAGTGGTTAGTAACCAGGCACGTCCTATTTACATAGTTCTGCCGGTCCAGGTTCAAATACAGCCTGTGGCCAGTTTGCTGAGTGTCTTCCCCTCCTCGCTCATCCCGTGTCACAAACCTATCCACTGTCATTCTTTCCTATCAAGAAAGGCACAAAATGCCAAAAAATACATTAAAAAGATACACAACCATTTTAACACCAGACACATCAGAAATAAATATGAATTAAGCTTAATGATAAATTATTATATTATTGTTTGAAGATTTTTTTTTCAATAGAGTCTAATCTGTGTTTTCACAGGGTGTCAAGTTGGATGCAGAACAGTTCAATGCCATCTTTCAGTACTATGACAAGGTAAGAAACCTTTTAAAATATGGAAAAGCATACAAGACAAATACCCTGAAAAACTGTAAGCCAATTTGTTGTCTACTTCTCAGTCAAAATTATCTTATTTAGCCCCAGCCAGTCATTTGACATGTCCTAAAAAACATGTTGATGTAAGACACAGAAATGAGGCCTGCTTAATTTCTATTTCGTCTTAACATCTACCTATGAGGCTAACAAATTTTACTTGTTGAGTGTCATATCTCAGATTTTAAACTTGACATGGCAGGTACATATGGCTTCAAATAAATACTATTCAATATTTTTGAAGAGATATGACTAAATACACTTGTTTATATGTAAGTATGTGTCAGTAAAGTCAACATCACAATGTTTTAGACAACTGTCAGAGCTGAAGTTTGTTTTCATTTCAGGTAGTAATTGATATCGTATCAGGTTTCAATATCAATGACAAAATTTTGGCTTTCCATAAACATAAAAGCAAGAAAACTGAGATGAAACAATCACTGTGCCACACGCTGTCATGTGTGGAAATTTTTTGTACTTAGACCATAGGGCATTGTGTTTATGACTTCAATAACTTAGTTATTTTATGTATTTTGCACATGTAAGGCTTAGTTAATTTTGAGCACTTCTTTGTTTCTGTGTTGCTTATATTCACAATATTGAATTGAATGTAAGTGTTAAGACTGTTAAAGATCAAAAAGAGCATTTAATTTAGTGTTAAAAATCATTAAGTACTGGTGCTTCACAGTCCTGATCTCAGTATCCATAAAAATCGTCATCATTGTTATTTTTGACATCATCAGAATGTCGAAGAAATCAGGGTGACACCCAACCTGTTACCTCCCAGTTTGATACTTTTTAAATAAATGTTGTGCTACTGCATGAACAAGTATTGTACTGTTCATTTTATCATTTGAATTAGTTTAAATCTATAAAACACCCCATCTAAATGGCAATCAATTGCACTGTTTCAGAAAAAAAAAAAAAAAAAAAGGTTTGGGAAAGACAGCAACAATTATTTTGTCAGTATAAACTACATTCCCCATGAAGCACGGGATGATGACCTTAAAGATCTCTTCTCAGGGTGCCCATGGCAGTTCTGTTTTCAACTCAGGTAAAATATTGATCCACATTAGTAGATAAGGTATATACATTACTTTAGATGTCTTGTAAAGTAGAGGCTGACGTGTTAAGTTAATTTTTTTCTGCGTAATATTTTCCCAAATCTGAAAACTAACAGGCCGTTGCCAACAAGGTAAAATGTTTAGAGAAAGTGTGGTGCACAGACTTTCAAGAGAGGAACAGTCTAGACTCTGAAGTGCTATGTTCTGGATGACTCAGCATTGTGTGCCTGGAGATTCCCCTCCCTTTAAATTATGAATATACAAATTCTTGTTTTGTATCTAGGGCACTCCTCAACTACCTAGGGAAATGAGCATGGCTTGGTGCACCTGTCCCTTTGTAAACAGCCCAAGATAGATGAGCAGGGGTTCAGTTAATGACCACATTTTCCACATTAGAAACAGATTGGCAGGGAGTGACTTCAGGGAGAAAAGTGATTGAAGATGAACAGAGCAAGGTTAAAGAGGACAGAAACGCCTGTTGGTCATCTGCTGAACTGCTCTACATGCTTAATTAAAACTTTAAAGCTTTGTCAGAGAGATGTAAGAGGGATCCCTTAAGGTCAACGGACATCAGTGAATTTACTTGATAGTGCACAGCACAGGCACCAAGGTTTACCGACTTTGCTCACTGCTTAAACAGAACTTAGTGTTCAGTCATTACAGTCAGAGCTAATTCAGGGAACTACGGTTACTCATAAGGCGGCATTAATGTTGTTCACACTGCTGGAGAGACACATCTTTACAAAATGGACGCTGCACTAAATTTAACATCAATCACATATTGCTCAGTTAACCAAAGGAACAAATACCATGTGTCATGGACCATGTGACACAATGACTTTTAATTCAACCACTGGCGCGCAAACATTCATCAGGTCTGGTAAGAGAAACATGAACTCTGAGCACATTTGTGTTGTGCATCACATTAAATATCAAATATTGTATCTCAAGTAACCCCACTACAGAACCAACACCTGCTGGCATCTGCAGCAAGAAAAGCCCTTTCCATCTGTTCAAAAGGCCCTGTTAGAAACACAACCAAACTTTGTGGAAAATCCCATTGGTTAAAAGTTGTAATTCAATTTTAAATCTTTCCTTAAGTCAGCAGGATGACCATTAGACACAAACTTAACAAGCCTTAATGACCCTTAAATCCTCTTCTCCTCTGCAATGTGCTGTTGCTGCAATGCTTCAGCCTCCTGATTGTACACATAAATTAAAAAAAAAACTATGCCTACACTTTGCACTGAGTCATGGAGTCCATGTGGATATCCCAAGTGTATAGTCTATTTATGGAGCAACCACAACAGTCTCAATAAAGTCAACTCTGAAGGTTACTGCTACATACTGTATACATGAAATAAACATCTATTCTGTTGTTACTTTGTAGCTCAGCCCCTGCCTCTACAGCCCAGGCAGCTGTTGTCACTAATGATGATACTGTATCTAGATGAGGGGCAAAGTGTGGCCATTCAGCTGCACACTAATATGACCCATGGTGCCACAGCCCCTAACTATGCAAGGACTTAAAACTTCCTAAAAACTGAGTGACTGATGTTGCTTTCCTTTCTCAGGTCTTTTATATGAGAGGGAAACTGAATGCAATTGACACTTTATCAAAATGTTCAAACATTTCAGACTGTATTTATCAGACAGCAGCTGCCAAAGTGAAAAAAAACTTGCAAGTAACTGAGCTCTGAAATCATCTTGAGAGGAAAAATGTATTTCTGAATTTACATGCCAATTTTTTTCCAACAGTTTGAACTCCCTTTAAGCTGTTCTTTCCTGAACACAGCTGTTAAACATAATTCAGTAATTGGCAAAGTGTAACACCTGACATTACAGTAAACCTTTTTCACAGAGATGTAAATTTTGGCAATTTTTAAACCATCTCTCATGTATGGCCATTTTGCTGGAATAGTTAATGATTTAATGAAGTTGAGCAGCAGAGCAGAACAAAAGTTAAAAAGTTTTGAATCTAAACAACGCTTGTATACATTTTGGTAGAAAAGGGTGGAGTTAAAGAAGCAAAATAACAAAAATTCAGCTGGGAAAATGGCCAGCTAGTTGGTGAAATTACTGAAGTTTTATAGTGTGTGGAAGTCTACTTGATGTTTGCAGTTGACTCTAATTATATATTCTTTATGACTTGTTATTGTAGTGAATAGAGATGATGATGATAATGTTTCGTGTCATTGTAAATTTCTAACAGGATGGGAATGGCTACATTGATGAGCATGAGTTGGATGCACTGCTACGAGACCTTTACCAGAAAAACAAGATGGTGAGATGGATTTGTTTAACATATTTTCTTCACTTGTTCACTCAGTGTTTTGGATGCATATCTTGCTGGTTGGCATTAGGTTGGCATATATCTTCCCCATAAATTTGACCCCTCTTATCTGCTCAATATTAACCCACCACTGAACAAACCTTGAACAAAGCTACCTTTAAAGTCATTTCAAAGAAAATCATTCTACCTTTTTTGGCACTAGCAGTTTGCAATGGTAGCTGTTTTTCAAATTCCTATTTAGTAAGCTTGACGTGATCAGAGCTTAGTACAAAACAAGATACAATCATTTTCTGTCCAACGTTGATCCAAGTGGCACGTGGATGAACAGACCAGTTCACATCTCACCTGTTCTCCAAAAGGCATGTTCATACATAAAGAGTTGAATGGGGACAAGCTAGAAATAAAGCTTCTGCATTTTAGCCAGAGAAGATTTGAGAAATGTGTCAAGAAAGCCATTTTTGTCAACTTGGAAAAATAGCACAGTGTTTACAATATACAGCATTTCCAGTGTATACAGCGTTGTGGGTGCCCAAAAACCCACATTTTTGAAAATGGATGCCAATGTGGATACTCAAATACAATCTCAGAACGTTGCCCATGCATGTCCAGTGAATCCAGATAGTTTCAGAAACAATGAAATCATAGCCCCACTTCTCTCTTAATCCATTTGAGTTAACCCTGACAACAACAGAGACAGGAGCAGAATACAGTGCCACATGGCTGCCGCAGAAACTACTTAATGTGTTATGGCTTTAACAGCAAAATCTACTGCTCCACTATGACTACTGAAAGCAAGTAGGGGACATAGGGAACAGTACACAGCAGAGTTTGTTTACATTTCTCATGATTTATGCATATGATCTGTGTCTTCTTCCATGATTGTAGTGTATGTCTGCAGCAGAGTTATAACACCACTTACAGGCCTGGCACAGATACTACAGGGTTTTCAGTTTTTAGTGTGTGGAAAAACATTTCTTGAATCAATGCTATCTTTAAAGAGAAGGCTTTCAATATAAAAAGAACTTTTCTAGGTATGGATAGGGTCTTAGTTTACCACTGAGGCAAATATTTCCTAGGGCCTGATCTACGAAATATTTGCATGTACAAAAACATGTGCAAACTTGATAGCGTGTGCAAAGCTGATCTACTAACTCGGTGCACTGAGGATTGCGTCTGTCAGAGCAAAATAGCGTGCACAATCCATTTAGCATGTTTGTCCTCATAAATATGCAGAAAACATGCAGATCATCAGAATGCGCAAAATAGTGGGAGATGCAAATATAATCATTTCGTACCTGCAATGTGATTTATCGAGGCTGCAACTGATTGTGCACAGTGTTTTTGCTTCTTAATAAATTATATTTGAAAAACAGGTGCAAAAAAGGCACAACGTTATGCACAGAGGGCTGCACTCACATTTACCAA
Source organism: Scarus forsteni (assembly GCA_036419115.1). NCBI lineage: Eukaryota > Metazoa > Chordata > Actinopteri > Labriformes > Labridae > Scarus > Scarus forsteni. Next base: position 6,561,723 of record JAZDUH010000536.1, on the reverse strand, counting down.
ATATTTTCCATCATTGACTGAATTTTGATAAAATAATTATTGGCAAAACCTTACAACCCCTCACAGCTCTTAAACTGATCACACCTTTTCAAAAAGAGATGAAATGAATTTCAAGAATTCAAAAATTTAAACTAGTCCAAATTTCACTTTTGATGTTTTGTATAATTATGACCTGAATGACTGACAACCTGCACAGACCTCAGTATCTGCTATTAAATGGTAACTTTTGGCTAATTTTTCCTGGAACTGCAGAACTAAGCCAATGCAGAAAGGCAAAAAGTGCTGTTCCTCACATGTCTGACTCGACTGGCTGCAGTAATCAACAAAGTTACACGCTAGCATGTGGAGGATTGACAGTTTTTACAGACTAAATAGTTATATTTACAGTCTGGTTCAACAAAAAGCCCAGTCTAAATATTTAACATATCTAAAGGCTGTCTCTGTATGGGGGGGTGATGTTTTTTTTTAATCACAGCTGTTTTTATTTCACCAAGGATATCATAATTGACAGCACTGTAAGCCTCTATTGTATTGCGATTGGTCAGATGGACTTTTTACTCTGTGGAAAAGGGGATGAAAAACACACCCAGGGGTGGGTTAAGTTTATTGAGATAAGTCAGTGAACCAAGCAGGATGCATTCAAGGGTTATTTGTGTTGTATTAACAAAAATATTAATATGTGCTACACTGCAATGCTAGAGGATCAATGGGTCATACATTACTATAATGGGAGGACTTCTGTTGACATGTAATTAAAGTTTAGACAGAAACTAGGACCTGTTGTTCATCTTCCTCAAGACTTTTTTATTTCTTATTTTATGATGACAGAGAAACGGTCTCCCTTGCAAGATCACAAAACATCAAAAACCTTGTATTGAAAGTTTGTTTTAAAATCTGAATGTCAAGCTCAATACTCATTGAATAATGCATCTTGTACTTCATTGATCTCCTGCCCTATCTTTCAGGATGTGGACTTGAAGAGCCTGACAGGCTACAAGCAGAGCATCATGAGCCTGTCTGACGGAGGGAAGCTGTACCGTGGCGAGCTTGAAATTGTCCTCTGCAGGGAGCCCATTGTGTGACTTCTCCCCCCCTTCATTGTTTATCATCATTTTCTCTGCCTGCCCTGCTTTGCCCTCATAAGACCACGCCCACTTCCAGATGCCTGGCAACATATACCAGGTGCATGAGCCAGACACCCCCTGCCCCCTATCATTTACCCCACCTATGTAACAACTCCAGAATGAAAGATAAGTGCACTGTCAGCACGCAGCAGCCCTTCATCCTTAGACCCTTATTTTCTTCAATTTGACCTGAAAAGCCTGAACATGACCTGTCTTAGTCCTCTGTCTCTCCATCTTATAACTTACTTCCATGTTTTTCACCATTTCTGACCTCATCCCTGTCAATGCCGCCCATGCTGTGCCTGACTTGTATAAACTACAAAAAACCATTATTCCACAGAAAATATCTTTAAGCCCATTTATTACCCCGTACCTTTACCCAGCTTCATTGTTCCCTATGTTCCCTAGCTCTATCAACTTTGCATTAAATACAATATATAGCCGAAGAAAGCGATTGACAACTGTGTTTGAATTGATCTGATTATAAATAGTATGTGATGAAACTGTTATGAATTTTTCACCTCTATTTGACCTGAACTACTTATGTTCCATTTCCATGATAGCGTTTTCATTTTTAATATTTGTTTTTGGCTGATACTGTCAATTAAGAATCAATAAAATGTCTTAATTTAAAAGAAAATATTTGGTATTTTTTAAGCATGAATTTGCAAAAGATTAAGTGTGTGTGTTGGTGACACCATGAGACCATAAATATTGCCATGATGTCCTTGTTCCTTACGCCAGGGGTTTCCAACCACTGGGCTGCCAAAGCAGGTAGCCGATCATGTGGCACATACTGGAGTTAAAATCAACTGGACCCATTTCAGGTCTGCAGGCTGTCTTATTTCAAAATAGATTCTCCTGATGGTCAAGACTTGGCACGTCACATAAGCCACCCCTGTCAGAGCAGAGGTGTGATGACCAAAACAGAAAGACATTTAAAAACTTGCTGTTAAACCTAGAGTTTTTATTCTCTTTCAGCCGTGACATAAGTGCAGTTCTAAGTATTCTTAACTCAGCATGATACCTAGTCGATACAAAAGACACAGGAGAGAGCTCAGGCTGTATGCAACGTCCTGACATGAAGGGTAGTAATAAAGTTATCAGAGCTTCCAAATTCCCATCAGTGATTAAAGACAACATCAGTCAGCTTAGAATAATGACCAATGGATAGAAAACACATTAGAACCATGTTATTTAAAATAATTGTTGCAAATGACATTCCAGTGTTATAGCTCAGTGATATGGTACTTCTGTGTCATAACTCCCCTTTATGCTCCAGGTCCATGAATCCCTGAACCATATATCAGAAGTCTATTTCTTCATTCATCACTCATTCAGTGGTCAACTAAGTGATAAAATCACGTCCTCAGCCTCAATCTATTCAGCAGTCATAAACCTGAACTCCTTTAATGTTTCCCGTCTTTTTGCAATATTACAGTTTAATCCATCCCGATCATTATATATCATCTTTATACCATAACACTACTTGCTTTGTATTTGTTGTTGGGATTTTTAGTACACAGAAAAGCCGATAACATGTCAGCACTGGAGTACAGCTTAAGCAATGACTTGTGTTTTGGTGCAGTGTTGCAGATTAACATGGACACAGATGCACAAGCATAGATTTTCAAAATGTTCCAGTGCACCTCTGCATACGCACAGCATAGAATTGATGCAGAAGTCTAAACCAGGCTTTACAGTCTAACTATGGGGAATTTCTGTTACCTGGAATCAGATTGACTTTCTTTTCCTTCTGATCTGCTCATGGTTTATTATACCTTTATTCATATTCTCTCTGATGAGATTCTGGGAATGAGTCTCTCCTGAAAAAACAGGAGATGTGAAGACAATGCTGACAACTTACCATGGCAAGATGAAAATATTTCAAATGGAAGTAAAATGCCTTCAACTGTTGACTCCATAATGCTGTATGATTTCACAAGGGCTCCTCTGCTTCTGATAGTAAATGGTCACAACTTGCAACTCTCTGTGTAACAAAACTCAGATAGCTCAGATAATCAGATATAAAGTCACAAACTGAGAACCAGATCAGCTTCTGCCTTCTTTCCATGGTAAGTCACATCAGTTCCACAGAACCTCAGTGTTAGGGCTGTTTCACTGGACATGGCAGCAGCTGTGTGGACCTGTTCCCATTTCAGCAAGTGTTATCAATAAAGAGCTTTCAGACTGGAAGCTCAAGCCGAAGTTTCAGTGGCATCTCCTGCATTGAAAATCTCAAGAAATGAGGACTCGTCTATTTGGCAAATAGAAAATGACAAGAAAATGTCAAAAAGAGAGCAACATTTGTCATAATGCAACTGGTATACATGTAAAAGATATAAACCATCCAATGACTCTTCCTCTCTGCAAGACAGTCCAGCTGCAGACCTCCATTCTCAGCTGACTGTCTTGGAGACTCCACTCCTCCAACATCAGAAGGGAGTGACGTCATCATATGAAATAAAATACTACAAAATAAGAGCCTCCACTCCTCCAGTGTCAGGTGGAAATGGCGTCATGATGTCGAAGTAAAATACTACAAAATAAAATTGAGATCATTGTCTCCAAAGCTACGTTGGGCAGACACTTCCAGTTTTTCTGCATTTTGATTGCCTTGGTTAACTTGATTCCTCAGTCATTTTACATTAAAAAACAAGGTATAAAATGCAGGTCATCAGTAGAGAAACATAAGTGTGTGGGCACCTCTGTTTGGTGTCAAGATCTCAAGTGTTTTCATGTCCTAGAGGGGGGAGACACAATTCTATCACAACCTCTGTATTTACATTCACTGCTGTTTTAACCGTAAAACATCAATTCAGGGTTTAAAGATATGATTAACTTGATATTATACACAACACTTGAAGGTAAAATAAGTTTATTTAAGGCAGTTTCATGAGCACTCTTTATAGATGTTTATTAGTTATAGTTTTTGTTTACATTTATGTCACGTAGGGCTGTAAAGTCCTAGTCGACTGGTCGACTAATTGGTCGATGCGTGCTCAGTTGACCAAAATTCTGATTGGTCGACAAAATGTGTCAATTTTTTTTTTTTCCCCTGCAGTTCATTTCATCAGGAGAAACGTATCAAGTGAAATGGGGGTGTTTTCTGAGCACCCCATCATGTCTCAGAACACCATTTTAATGTATTTATCGTTCAATAATTTTATTTAAGAACATTTCAATATTCTAGTCTAATAATCGTTTTATAACTGCATGCGCACCTGCCCGCTGCCCACTGCAACAGCGGCATCCCTCACCCAGTCCGCGCTGGATTTTATGCCTCATATAAAACCCAAATGCAAAAATGACATCACAGAAGGAATTGACAGTTTTATTTCTGAGGGTATGAGGCCCATTGGTGTCGTGGAAGGCCAAGAAAAACATTGGAACCTGGATATTCAGTGCCAGCGCGCCAGACAATTACGCATACACTAACTGCAAAATACGAGGGAGTAAAAAAGAGAAAATTTCCGAGTAAATAGATAAATTAACAGATGTGTACGTCTCTTCGAATGGAGTCCTATATGACAGTGACTGCCCATTTCATTGATGAAGACTGGAAAGCAAAGAGTCTTGTGTTGAGAGAAAAAAAAGGAGATGCGCACACAGGGGATAAAAGCGGGGGGGGGGGGGGGGGGGGCGCTATTGGTCAATTTTTGGTCGACAATTGCTGTGTTTTAGTCGAGCAACAATTTCGTTGGTTGATTACGGCCCTAATGTCACGTCACATTGGAGGTGGCTTCTGATTCACATTGAGTGCAGTTAACCTGCTGAGAGTGGAGGTCTGTGGCTGGACCCCTCCCCCTTTCTGTGCCTCTTAGAGTTAAAGCTTTAGTTTGCTAGCCTTGCAGAGCAGACAAACCTGCCTGAACATGAAATCCTGCAGGTCCGTCTTGCCAGCCTCCGTTGCCCAACGAATTCACTCGGCTGAATTCTTAACGGCCCAATCAGGAAAGAGAGGCGGGAGCAGCAGAATACGGACGTAACGACAACCGGAAGTTGAGAATGGACATGCCGATTAGCCTATTGTCCTCATGGCTACCTAGTAAAACTTGGCGAAATCTGCTCTCCTCAGAAAGTTTACTTGTAGGGATTGTTTTTGACGAAGTTCATGTCACATTTAAGTGTTAAATGAATCATCTGTGTGGTACAATTTAGTGTAAGACGATAGTAAAAGGCCGATAGCTGTTAGCGGCTAACGGTCATTAACTGTTGTTAGCTGTTAGCAGCTAAGTTAGCCGCTATGGCTAACATCCATGAACTGTTGTTAACTGTTGTTAGCCATTAGCCGCTACATTAGCTGCTATGTATGCTACATTATAGGTGGCAACCCTGCTTTGTGTGGATTGGTCTGTGATGAATGTGACGAGTCAAACCATTCTCCAATCACAAGCTTGTGTTTTTTTTTAACGTTCTGCCCCTGAAAACAAATTAGAAGGGTTCCTGCCCAGAAGGACCTTTGAAATATTTCTGTGGCAGATATATTGAGTTTTCCATCTGGCTTGTCAGGTTATTAGTTTGCCTCCTCTGTGGAGAAACTGCCCTTGTTTGTTCAAACACTTTCATTTAGGTTTCTCAGGTCAGTTATGCAGTGAATCAATAGAAGCTCATTATTGTGGTGCTTTACATAGAGATATGTAGCAGGCTTCAGCGCAGGGAGATGCACTGAAGCCGCAGGACATTCAGGCACAGGATGTGAAAGCTGTGATGGGACTCACGGGAGCTGACGTGAACGACAAATACATGCAAACAAAATGCAAGAAGATTCTTGCCAAGTGAGTCTATACCATAAATGGAAAAGCTGCATTAGTAAATCTGTAATCTGTGGTAATTCAACCAATCATTTTCCAAGATGACAGCTGTTAAAAAAACAGAGCAAGTCTTAATGGATGTCTTTTTTCTTTAAAAAATATTTTCATTAGAAACATGTATGTAACAAAATTACACCGATCCAAAAACAGCTATAGTCAGCTGAAAATCACCAGAGTACACCATCATTAGTTGAGCCCATGCATCAAGCTTATTTTATAGTAGTTTCTCAGAGAAATATGCTCATAGCTCTCACAGTTCCTGCTTTACACTGACTTGCATTCATAAATCATACAATCACACTATTTCTCCTACAGAGGCTTGCAGGGCTGTGTCATTTTCTTTAAGAGCCATTTCTTGATTACTTTCTGTTGTGCTGACCTCCTGCATACAAACTTGTTTATTTTATCAAGGTCTCCCAGCTTTAAATTGCTCCCTGGCCTTCACTATACTCGAAAAAGCATAAAAAGGATTAACGATGGATGCCTTTATGGCTAACCAAAGACTGTGCGCAATTTAAAGCTACAGTAAAGTAAGTTCAGAAAAACACTTCAACCGGACTCTGTTGTTGATGTCGGCCAACTGCATTAAGCAACTTAACAGCTGCAGCTATAACTTCTAATGCCTTTGCCTCCACATGAATTGCTTAGTGTGCATTTGAATCTAGAGGCTGATTGAAGTAATGGTTTCACTGTTGCAAGAACTGAAGACAGCTTTATTTGCAGTACGATGTCTTTCTCCCAATTGTATAATGAAAATGACTGAAGGAACAAGTGAAGTGATATTACTGAGTCAGCACTGTGAGGCATGGCCTGTGTTTTTCCCTCCTGAATAAAATGCACTTCAGCCCTCTGTCTATGAGTTGCAGAAGCAATCCTAAACCATGGCCTTGAGAGAAAAGGCTGACTTAAGCTCAAGTTAGCATAAATCTGATCTCAATTTCAGATGGAATGTATTCATGCCAACTGAATATTCCAGTTTATAACCCTTACACTTGTTTTGATCATATTTGGCATGACATTTTCACATGCAACCGAGGGTGATTATTCACTTTATTGTACCCATTTGCAGTGTTTACTCTTATTCTGATTCAGTGTCTGTAATCAGGCAGATTTATCTTGCCAAGCTCAAGCATATAATTGTGAGCGCCCAAAGTGGAATGGTTCAATCAGAGTCATTTAGAGCAGGAAGAGGAACAACTAACTGCAGAATGTGACTGCATGTACAGGGGTTAGCATACATGCAAACACCTTGACTGGCAGTTTTATCAGTTTCTCTATTTCTTTATTGAAATGCCAACATTATAAACCTCTCTATAGTAAGGATTTTTTTGGCTGCACTTCTGAAATGTCTTGACGAGAGTTTATTTTTTACTAAGTGGCTTGCCCCCCCCCCCCCCCCCCCCAACACATTATCTGATTGGCTCGTAATAATATTAATTGACTAAAATGATATTCCAATCACCTGTCCGATATGCTTCTGGAAAGGTTCAGCCCTCCTCAAACACTCACAGGTTCTTTCCCAGATGGACTGGTAAAATATAATGAGTCCATCTGGTGTGCCAGTCTAGTACAGTCTGAATGATTACATCCCTCAGAAATTTTTAAAACTTTCTAGCTTGCACATTTTTTTATGGCACCAGCATAAAGAGATTTAACTAGATTTAACTATAGAATTTTTCCAATTTGCCAAATTGCCAATACATTAAAATTCATTATCACTGAAAGCAACATTGTGTTGTCAAAAATACTAAGCCTGTCAAGACACACCAGATGGACAGTTCAGTATTCACTTGTTCATCTGACAAACAGCCCATAGAAAGTGTTTGGGTATGGGCAGAATCTTTTCATAGCATAGGCAGAAGGATGATCATTCTGTGGATTGCATACATTACAGGCCAATCAGGTAGGCTAATGTAGTTGGCTGACACAAATGAAGCGAAGCCTGCTAGCTAGTTCAGGCAGACAACTCGAGCTGCTATGCACATGCACATGTCACACGTCACACTCCTCTCTTCCATCCTCCAATCACACTCTCCACCTCTCAATTCGGCGGCATATTTAAACTGGGAATTTACCCATTTCTCCCTCTGCACGGCAAACATCTATGCTGCCAGACACTGATTTGCTGCGTGTTCTTTCACCTTCTTTCTCATGCGATCGTCATCATACCTTTTGCTCCGGTGATCGTGATGTCTACCGTCGTCTCCGATTCAGTGAGTGAGTCTCGGCTGTCATGGGAGCACGCTGGGCTTAATCCCGAAACCCAGATTCAATCCCTGAAGTCAGCTTTGTGAATGAATCCCGCTTCGTCCTCGCCGGATCTCCCGCATCACTCGCCAACAACCCGCTGTCTGGCCAGTGCACCGCATCCTGGAGAGCTCTACGCCCGTAACATCACCACGCCGGCCGGCCTCAGCCATGAAGAGATTTTCGATTATTCAATGATCCAGCAGTACTCCAGATTCCTCCCGGGGGGAAGGTAAAGCGCCAGGTGAAGCACACTGCCAATGTCCCTCCTCCTGAACAGGAGCCTGGCGCTGCCAGATTCTGGCTTCTCCACAGACACGTCCGCCCTGTCTGCACCCCTCGAAGTTAAATCAGCACTGAACACCATGGAAAACAATATCCCGGGTCCACTTCTGCATCCCTAGTTACGCTGGTTGCTGTCCTTCCTGGTTGCCTTCATGCCCCAAAGGATCCTGGGATCTGTTCCTGTTCCTGCCATGGGTTCTTGGTTTCTGCCTCCTGCTGCTGCTATTCCTTATTCTCTAAGGTGCGTTCACACCGGACGCTACCTGTACTACCTCGGCGATCACTCTCCATGCACAGTCAATGTACAGCCGCGATGGGGCGGGGCTAACCCTCCCACGACGCGACAGCTGGCGACAAGACGACCACTTCACTCGTTGAGCGATGTCAAAGTTAAAAAAAAGTTGATCTATTCAGGCGATGTCGTGCGTGGCTGAGCAGCATCGGCCAATCAGCGGTGTGTGTACGTGTGACGGTGCTGTTATTCATCCGGACTACAGGGCGGATGACTTCCGCATAGGCGGAACTAATCTCAGTGAGGAGATTTGCAGACGGACCGCAGTAAACTCACAGAGGATGCTGCTGCATCATCAGCTGCAGAGTTTTGTGTTTGATAAGTGAGTGAAAAGGACACACCTGGAATAATGTCCGCTTATACACCCTATTATGGGATATATGATACGATCGCGGTAAAACTTGAGCGGACGTGACGTCACCAAGGGACGGCCAACGCCAGGCGACCAAACAGGTAGGCTATTTATGGACGCGCGACGCTACCTCAGTGGGTGACGCGACTTTGGTAGCTGGGTCGCTTGCGGTGTGAACGCACCTTGGAATCAAATCTTTTCAGGTAATCTCATTCCCGCAATCTTTAATATCTGACAAAATGATTGAATTATAAGTCTTCTTCAGGGTTTGTTATATCATCAGCTCGTGTCATTATCTGTTTATTTTAATCATGTTTTATTTCTCTGTTTTCATTCATCTGAGAGGTTATGGTATGGGGAATCATCATAGAATGAATTACATAGTTATTTAAAGTAATTTTATTATTATCAAACTTTGCTCTTATCTCAAAAGGCCATAAAATTAATCTGGTGAAGGTTCTGTTGCGTGGTTCTGAATTTGCATACAAAGATATGAGGTTGTGGAGACTTCAGTAGTTCTAAATCAGAATCAGAAATCACAATCAGGAATACTTTATTAATCCCCAAGGGGGAAATTCGGTTGTTTTAGTTGCTCTTACACACAGCATAACAGTTGGAAATATCAGATGAAGAAATAAGAATAGAGGAGCACTAATTTAACTAAAAATAAATAATAAATAAATAAAATAAAATAAAAAAGGCAGAATTAAAATAAAATAAAATAGAATAAATACAACCAAATGAAAACAAAGGGTTGTAGGATGCAACATCAACTTCCTTGTGAAAGAAAATAATTAAGTTAAAATGAGACTCTGAATGAGATAAAGGTATAATCAGTATTACCAATTCATAACATTTACACCACAGACGTACAGGTAAAGCTGAGGATAGTGATCCAAGACTGTTCAAGTTCCTTACTCTGGCAGAATTTAATGTGGCCTTCGGTGTTTCGAGACTCTATTTGTGAAGTATATCCACAACGCAGAGAGGAATTTGTCACCTACTTAGCCATAGTTTCAGATCTTTCCTACAGTGGTTCTCTTTTAAGGGTACCACAGTCTTTTCGGCCAAAGCTGACATGTATATATTTATTATTAGCTTATATTCTACTAGGCATTAAACCCTCACCTGCTCCATCAGCGGTTCCTTCACCCACATGACCTCCCTCTGTCCAAGAACTGTGCTGCGAGAACTGTCAGCTCCAAAACCTCAAACAAATCCATTGCCCAGCTCCAAAAGTAACAAGTATAACGAGGCTCCATCCTACAAAATTGGGGAAATAAGCATCATTCAACCTTCAGTGAACGTGCCAGCTCTTTCCAAAGCTCTTTCTGATCACCTCAGTAGATGCTTTGTGAATTATCTCATCACTAGTCTAGTCCAAGGTTTCCTAACAGGCCTGTGCTGCTCCAAAAATATAAATCAATTAATTAATAGATAAATTAATTAATTAAATATAAAATAAAATAAAATAAAATAATTAAATAAAAATAACAATTAAAATAATAATAAATAAATACATAAATTAAATTAAATTAAAAATAAATAACCCATGTCTGAAAAAAATCTTCAGTCAGCACTGCTAGATCCAGAAATAGAGGACAGGCTCTTTCAAAAGAAGTTTCAAAGGCTACATGGTTGGTCCTTTCTGAAAATTCCCCTTCTCCATTTTCAGGGTGGGGGTCTTGACAAAGAAATATTCACTCTAAAACATCTCACTATACATCTCTCAGCTCCTCTGGATTTCTCAGTCCCAAGTATAAACAGCCTAATTCCACCTGAATCATTGTCTTTATACTACGCTTCTGTAGATAACGCTGTGCAAATGATTAATCAGCTGGGGCTGGTGCATGGCTGGGGGAAACAGACATTACAGATGCCTTCAAGGTCATTCCACTCCACTCCTCTCAGTAGCATCTTTTTGGCGTTAAGTGGCATTCAAAGTTTATTTCTCTGTAAAGTTGACCTTTTGCTGTCTTAGTAGCTCTCGCATTGTACATCCTTTCAGAGGCTTGATGCTGGATTCTGTACAACATGTGAAAACTCCCTTTGCTCTGCTCCGCCAGCCACAGCGGAAAAATAAATTAAAAAAATAAATAAATAAATAAATAATAATAATAATAAATAAATAAATAAATAAATAATAAATAAAATTCTTTATAAAATAAATAAATGAATACAATAAATACATTAATTAAAAATTATGATAATAATAATAATAATAATAATGATGATAAATATGAATAAATAAATAATCTTAAAGACAGCAGTTTTGATGAAGGCTGTTGTTCAGATCTGCAGTTTGGTCTTTGGTCTTTTGTCTTTTGAGTCTTCAGATTCTCTCCAGTTTTATACTGACACTGCTCCATCTGTTGGTTTTGGGGGGTTTCTATGAGTGGTTTGTAGATGTCTGGCCAACCGAAATGCAGACCCCCAAGGATCCTAAATATACTGCCCTCTATGAGCTTTACCCAGTAATGTTGCTTGCTCTCAACCAGGTCTCTATTTATCTGATTTGAGAATAGAAAGCACATGTATGCCTTATCCTTGAAGCACTCAAATCTGTCAGATCTTACCAAGGCAAAAAATGTTTTTGTCCTTTCTCTTTGATGAATATCTGCATCATCGTCCCCCCTTATCAACAATCATCCCCTGGTTCATCAATGGTCACAAACCTATGACGAGATCCTGGTTCCCTTCAAATCTGCGAGTTTCTGTTGAGCTGTGGCCTGCCTCCCGCACTCTATTCCCCTCACTCCCTGAAGATTGGTGTAACCATGACCGCATTGCTTCATCTGCCTACCTCAACACTGGAATACCCGGCGCGCTGGTCCTCTTCTGCACATCAACGCTAAGGAGACTTCACAAGAAAGTCATCCTGTCTGCTCACCGCTCATGAGTTCCTGCATTTAATATTTAATTAAAGATTGCATCCACTTGCTGCATAACTCTGTACTGCATATCAGGTGGTGTGCTGGGGTTAAGTATGTACCAAATCATCATGCTTACATCTGCATTCACAAGGTAGTATACTGTATTCTTCTAACAGGGGGCGCTGGGGGGAATGGCGACACGGCGCCTGGTGCCAGGGTCCGCACATAATAGTCACTAGATAGTATATTCCTCTAACAGCAGGCGCTGGGGGGAATGGCGACACGGCGGCTGGTGCCAGGGTCCGCACATAGTAGTCACTAGATAGTATATTCCTCTAACAGCAGGCGCTGGGGGGAATGACCACACGGCTGCTGGTGCCAGGGTCTACACATAGTAGTCACTAGATAGTATATTCCTCTAACAGCAGGCGCTGGGGGGAATGGCCACACATAGCAGCATTGCAGGCTCCAATCGGTTAAGTTTTGGGGGTGTTGCTATGTTTTGCTCATCACTCCTCTATGCCTTCATGTAACCCTTTCTGCAAGGAGTGATGAGACTAGAGCCTGGACGCCAAACCTATAACATGTATTTGCAGCTAGACTAAAACAATTAAACTTGAGTTGACTGACTGAACTGCTGTGGTGTAAAGTACAGAACAGAAGTTACTTTGTGGAACAAACTTTTACCAAGTGGACTGAAAGAATCTTTTACATCTTAAAGAGTTTTCAGTGTTGTTTATTATTCAATGTTTGATAAAGATACGAGGTCCAGACTCAATCAAATTGCTAACAAAGCTGTTAGCATCTTTAATAATCTCTGTAGGAGCAGTCAATTACTGTTGTCTCCCACCTCTTCCAGCTCTAAAGGACTCTGATAAGGCACAATAGTTGTAGAGCTTTACAATACAGAGCTGTCTGATTGCAGATATGTAATCGGGCAGATTTTACTACATTTAAAGTTTTTCTTCTTTTTTCATCAAAAACGGATATGAGGCAAGAGAAAATGCATCTAAATATTTGATAAATTATACTTTAATTCATATAATGAATATTCAGCAACAATGATGTAAATCACTTTGGTCATTTTTTTACATTCTTCAGATATTACAGTATGGGATAAATATAATTTGTGTGGCAAAATATTTTCTGTAAATATCTGTTAAAAATAGATTTTCCTCCATCAGTGTCATACAGCCCTGGTTTTAATGTCTGCACAATAAACATTTCAGCACATTCACAATATCTTTAGGATACCCACACATAGTATAATCAGAGGGGTTGTTACAACATGACCACAATGTTGATAATCTATATGCAGTCAATGAACCTTGGAAACAGCAGCTATGTATTGGGAGCAATGTTCCTCACTTGTTCTATGACTTTAAAGCAGCTTTATAGAAAGTAAAAGCTGCTCTTGAGTGGGTGACCAATTGTATCTCCAGTCAACATAATTTCAGGAACAACAAATAAAAAGAGTTGCCAGAGCCAAAAAAAAATCATCATCAAAACTTACTTGACACCTTTAACCTTAAAAACACTAGAAGGGTAACCCTAATATAACTGCACCCAATATTCCTACCCACGGTACATTAAACCCTTGTAGAACAGTCTCCACAACTACAATCATGGCAAAAATGGTTGGTACTCTTCCGTTAAATAAATTAAAACCCACATGGTCACTGGCATAACATGTAACAGACAAAGGTAATAATAAAAAATAAACTGAAAATTAACTAATGGAATTCAGACATAATTTCTGAATTCTTATTCAACAGAATTATTTTAAAAAACAAATTAATGGAACTTGCCTAGACAAAACCCAAAGTTTTTTTTTGCACAACCTATTGAGGCAATCACTGCAACAACACAATTTCTGTAACTCTTAATGATCTTCTGCACCTGTCCAAAGGTATTTTGGCCCACTCCTTGTGCAGACTGCTCCAGCTGTCTCAGGTTTGAAGGGTGTCTTCTCCAGACTGCATGTTTCAGCTCCTTCCACAAATGTTCAATTGGGTTTAGATCAGGGATCATAGAAGTCCACTTCAGAATCGTCCAATGTTTTGTTCTGATCCATTCTTGGGTGTTTTCAGCTGTGTGTCTTGGGTCATTATCCTGTTGGAGGACACATGTTCTGTGGCTGGGACCAAGCTTTCTGACTCTGGGCAGCATATGTCACTCCTAAACGCCTTGTTAGTCTTAAGGTGTCATTGTACCCTGTGCAGATTCAGGACACCCTGTGTCAGATACAGCCCCAGAACATAACTGAGCCTCCTCCATGTTTCCAAATAGGTACGGTGTTCTTTGTATGCTTCATTTTTGCGCCCGTGAACATAAATCATTTTTGGATTAGAAAAAAACTCCAGTTTTGTCTCATCTGTCCAAAGGACATTCTCTCAGAAGCTTTGTTGCTTGTCAATAAACATTTTGGGAAATTCCAGTTTTATTTTTTAATGATTTGATTTCAACAGGGATGTCCTCCATTAAGTCCACTTTGGCTCAAACAGTGACGGATGGTCTGATCTGATACATATGTACCTTCACCCTGGAGTTCATCTCTAATCTTTTTGGAAGTTGTTTTGGGCACTTTGGTTATCATTGGTATTATCCGTATCCTCTAATCTACTGAGACAACTCTCTCCTTACCTGTCTGTGGTCCATGTTCAGTGTGGTACACACCATGATACCAGACAGCAGAGTGATTCGTTTTCAGCCTTTAAAAAAGTAGACTGACTGATTACAATCTTGAAGATGCCTGTGATGCTGATTACAGGACACACCGTTTAACATGCCCCTATGGTAAATCGTTTTCAATCTTTTTTAGGGGTACCATCATGTTTGTCAAGGCCAGTTTCATTAGTTTGTTTTTTTTAAGTAAATCTATGGAACCACAGATTAAAAAGAGTGTCTGATTTAATTAGTTGATTTTCAGCATTCTTTTCATTTAGTCCTACTTTTGTTAGTTTCAAGTTATTACAGTGACCATGTGGGTTTTTCTCTTTAAAGGAAGTTAACCAGCAATTTTTTGCCACGTCTGTATCCCCTGAATGTTAATCAGTGTCAGTCACCATTCATCTTTCACTGAACTCCTTCAAGTGTTTACTGCTGTAAGACAAAGTGTCTGAGGGCTCTAATTTCATAGACCAGGAGCAGGCGGGGTGCACTTGTCCTGACAGTTTGAAATTTTCTTGGAGGGCGCAGTGTGGCGCAGCCAGGTGCACCTCAAGTCTCCATCTCTCCCACTGGCGCAGGGGGAGAGGGACGGCATGAGTGGGTTTAACACAGCTGGCGAGGTGCAGTGACAATTTCAACCTCTCCTCCATTGACTCCAGCCTTGGTTGGCTGGCAGATGCAGCCGTTCTCTCCTGGTCTGGAGAGGACCAGGGGAGGACGGCTTTCCTCAGCCTCCCCTCCTTCCTTTTCCAACCAGCAGTCCAAAGCTTGCCAGGAGGAAGAAGAAAGAGAGTCGTTGAAATAAAATTTATTTTTCTTATGAATGATTTTGTGTATCTTTAATGTGACTGAGTAAATTGTGGCCAAAAAAAGGTATAAAAACATTCGGCATATAAGCACATTTAAGGACAGAGCTGTGCAGACATGCAACAAAGAATGCACTGACAATCTAGACATCTGCCTGTGAGGTTTTGGTGATGTGTGCGCACTGTGTGCCTGTCAGCCAAATTACCATTACACCTGGTGCACTTTGCCTGCGCTGAGAATAAACCAGGTTGGAGCTGGCAAGCCTTCAGCGCGCTTTCTGTGCAGTTTGTTGGCACAAAATTGTCACTGGGCTAAGCTGAATCTGTCGACACCTCCCCCTGGTGCACTGCCACACCCATCTCGGCGCAACTTGTCTACCAAATTGCCAAATTTGCTGGGCACAGTGGTGCGCCAGATGAAATTACCACTGTATGGGGTACAGCTCACTTCACCACCCTGAGCTATGCCAGAAAATAAGAGCCCTATAGTTTCACCAACATCTTCCATGGCAAACAAACAGACAACAAATATGTGTTTGTTATCTGTTTGTTTGCCCCATACGTCACTGTTTGAGTCAAAGTTGACTGAATGGAGGACATCAATGTTTAAAGAAGATCATTAAAAAATGAGACTGGAATTTGCCATAATGTATATCATCAATCCATATAGTCCTGGGAGAGAGTTGTTTAGACAGATGAGACAAAACTTGAGATTTTGGTAATCCACTTATGATCTATGTTCACAAGCACAAAAATGAACCATACAAAGAAAAGAACACTGTACTAACTATGAAAATGAAGAAGATTCAGTTATGTTCTGGGGCTGCTTTGCTGCATCTGACACAGGGTGTCTTTAATCTGCCCAGGGTACAATGAAATCTCAAGACTATCTAGGTATTCTGAGGCAAAAAATGCTGCCCAGTGTCAGAAAGATTGGTCTCAGTTGCAGGTCATGTGTCGTCCAACAGGATAATGACCAACACACAGCTGAAAACACCCAAGAATGGCTCAGAGTAAAACATTGGACGATTCTGAAGTGGACTTCTATGATCCCTGATCTAAATCCAAGGAGAGGCCAAAATACCTGTGGACAGGTGCAGAAGTTTCATTAAGAGTTACAGAAGTTGCGTTGTTTCAGTGATTGCCTCAATAGGTTGTGTAACAAAACATTGAGTTAAGAGTACCATCATTTTTTCATTGGCTTGTTCTTTATATAATTCAGTTGAATCACAATTCAAAAAGAGTGTCTCAATTGCATTAGTTTATTTTCAGTATATTTTTTAAATATTATTCCCTTTGTCAGTTACAGGTTATTAGTGACCATGTGGTTTTCCTTTCTTTAACGGAAGGGTACCTACAATGTTATTTCACGTCTGTATGTCTGGATGCCAAAAATTCCCCAAATTTGCAAAAAATCCCATAACTTAACATCAGGCTGTGTATCAAAAAATCATATCTGTGACATCATCTGAAAGATTTGCTTCAAATTTGCATGTTAATATATATAATATAACTATCATCACGGTCAATTTCTCTTGGATCCAATCCAGATTGACTTCACAAAAAACACTGAGCTTTATGATGACAAATCCCATTCATTTCTTCACCTCTGCTCTGATGATCCTGCCCCCTTCATGTCACTATGGGAATTGTAGTTTATTGGCAAACTCACATTAATATTTTCCCAGCCTATGTTGCTGTATATTGCCCAACTTCCCTTGCCAGTGAAGGACTTCTCCACATGATGAGCGGAGACTCGGACATCATATTGGAGCATGTGTTGATCCAGAAGTGTATCTTGGCAAAGCTCTGTGCTCTCCAAGTTTTGAATGCCACAACCCTGATGAAGATATTTGTGACTGAAGTTTGGTCCAGGCCTTCATCACTGACCTGATGGGAGCTCTCCTCTGCCAAAACACTTACTTACGTGCTTACATGAGCTACTCTACACAGCATCCTGATGTCTCACTTGACACAAGCGGCAAAATTGCTTTATGTCCAAATGCCTACAAATGCTGAGATTTTTTAACTTGTTCATAAATGCTCCTTAAATTCTTAACATACTAAAAGACAAACTGTAGTTTACTTTGCCTTCACCAGTATGTGTTAATATTCAAACCTCCAACTTCACTGTTAATGCTCCATAAATAGTATGCCTTCAAATTTGTATCATGACTTTGGCAGGTGGACTTATAAAACCCTGTCCTGTTAGTTGAACTCTCGGGTTTTTCCTATTGTGCACATTTGATGAAAGTGTTATGAAGGCAGAGATAGTGTTTAGAGCAGAATTTTGACATTTGTCCAACTGACAAAAATCACGTAATTTTTGTTTGCATCTTTGCCATGATCTTTATTAAGTCATTCATTCATCAGTCCCTCTATGGAGAAACTAGTAACAGAAAGGGAAATCATATATAACATCATTTTCATAGCTTCACAGGCATTTTTTAAAGAATTAACTTTCCACTGACACCTTAAGGGAAATTCCATCTCTAGCTCATCACGTACTGGGTTTCATTTGACTTTTACATCGGTCAGATCATCTAGGTTTTATTCCCATTTTGATCAACTGTTGGAGATGTTGCACCACTACAATGGATTGTGAGTAATAGCCTTTTTGAAAAGTGTCTGGTGCAAATTTTTATGAAGGGAATTAAAAACACAAGAAGGCACAACAGATATAGAGGGTCATCCTCTTGGGTCATCCTATTCTTGCACTGCTTAACCCGTGTGCATATTTTACTTGTGCAAAGGCAGAAGCATTATACTGGGACATGACCAATGATTGCAGCCCATGAAACGATTAAGATGAGCGTGAGGACGAATTTTAATCATGTTCAACCACTGTAGCAGTTTTGTTTTTAATAAAACATGTATTCAGCAGCAATAAATGTTTGCTCCAGGCACTAAGGAAATCCTTAGAAATCCAACAGGCAGACCTAAAGTTGTAAAATATTAAAGT
Organism: Scarus forsteni; assembly: GCA_036419115.1. Lineage (NCBI taxonomy): Eukaryota > Metazoa > Chordata > Actinopteri > Labriformes > Labridae > Scarus > Scarus forsteni. Next base: position 6,543,298 of record JAZDUH010000536.1, on the reverse strand, counting down.
ACAATTACATACAAGTCCAAAAAGCATGTAAATCTTAATGCCCAATGTAAATCTTATACATATAGGCAATTTAATTGAAGTTATTTTTTATGAAAGCAACTGGCAAGACAAAGGCAGCCCCTGTTAACATAAAGCCTGACATAAAATGCAACCACAAAATGTAACCCATTATATCTCAGTGTTTTTTTTTCAATTGGATCAAGCATGTGTGGTTTTCCCTTCCCCCCCTAGTTTATATATTTCTCCTGAAGTAGTAAAACAGGACATGATATTTCTAGTAAAACCTCTGTAATTGAGTTGACATGCTTTTAAAGTCACCTGAATTATACAGCAAGCACACAAGCTCCCATCTCACTGTAGGGCTGGTGCAAACCCACATCAATTAATCAGCAGCATTTAAATCTTTATATGACATACATCTGTGCAAGCATAATCTGCTTATCACTCAAATTTCACTGAGAGTTCATTGATGTATTTATATGTTTTGTAGTGAATTCAATTATGGGAGAATATAACGAATGTGTTACAGTGCAGAGATGTTTGACCAAGTGAAGTTTGGAGAGGACTCAGGCTTTCAAATGGCATTATTCCTATCCCATAATTTTAAATAGCTTGGGTCAGCTGGTATTTGAGGTCTTTAGTCTATAGGCAGTCTATAACTAGAAAGATAAATCACGGACAATCAGCTCAAATGGCAGCCTCGAGTGTTAGGTAACAGTCCCAAAAGTTGTTATAGTTGAACTCAAAGCTGAGGCAGGAGACAGAGGACAGGTTCACAGGTTTTAGGCCCTCCTCACACGAGGATGGCCCCGTATTGTCTTGGCGTCGGCATCAAAACATGTATCGCTGTTTACATATCGTATTGTACATAGGCTTGTGCATTTACATGACAACGCAAAATCCACGCAAAATCCTGTCGGGTTGCCTGTCTGGTTCTGCTCCGAGGTTGATTCCACGTCAACAAGTGCTCTTGACGCGTAACATGCTGCGTCTCTGCATGAGCACTTGTTGCTGTTGTTGCTGTAGCTGGTGGTGTTGGTGTTCTGTGAGCAAATGTTGGTGTAAAGTCGTAGCAATATTTGTAGCTGCTGGAACAAGATCAGAATCAGCCCGGCTGCCGCCATTGTTGTTGTTGTCGGTGTGTGTGACAGTGTGGGTTGGGGGGCGGGGAGGAGGAGGGGTGCTATGAGGTCACCATCTTTCTCGGACTTGTCTGTTTATACCAACTATGGCATGAAGACGAATACGCAGATATCCACTTGCAGACCCGTTTTCAAAAAAGATGTGGAGTCATGGACAAATATGTGTCTCCGTGTGTCAATATCACCAGATCGATAGTTTATTTTCCCGGAGTCTTACAAATTCGTACTCGTGTAAAGCCCACCTTAGTTTCAACTCCAAAAATCAATTCAAACGGGGAAAGTGAATTCCGTGCACAAGGTGAGTGAGGGGCTATCTACAAAAGTGGCAGGGTGAGGCTCCAGGAGTTCACTGTGAGGGAATGAGTAAAAAAACAGATATTAGTACCCAGTTCATCAAAACGTAGCACAAACAAAAGGCAATCCACCAGCAATGAGTGGGTGAGTAGGTGACTCCTGGCAGCTCATAAAGGGTGCTTGATTACTGATCTCCAACAGATGAGGGGTGGGGGACACCGAGTTGAGGGAGGAGACCACGCCCACAGCTGAGGGAGAGGTGGGAAAGGGAGAGGGAGGAGAGAGAGCAGGCTGCAGGGAGGATGAATCCCCACACTCGAGTCTTTTTCAGCAACACCCAGAATGTTCTTGTGTTTTTCTGTGGTTAAGTCTTTCTGACCATGAAGCCCCAGCTCAGTGATGCTTTGGACTGCTCACAATCGTTGTAGGTTGGAGTTTGGCAATTTTAAATCTGCCACATCACAGAGATTAAATCAGGCTGATCCCTCTGAAGTGTAATGTTAAAACATCTTCTTCCTTCCTGCTGATCAGATTAATATGGTTGCTATGAATATGACTTTGCTGATGAACTCAGTTTTTCAGAGTTAGTTGGATATGAACACTCTGGGACACAGCAGTCAATGGTGCCACCAAAAGTCTCATAATTACCCCACTTTTTGGGTCAAACTACACAAAAACAATGTTTGCTCAAATGAACTCTACAGAAAGATCATTGACTGATGTACTTTTCCTCTGCAACGCCTCTGTGTTTAAAACTACTTTGTGATGCACCTGATGTGCTATTTTTTCTTTCCCTGCAACAAATGTTTTTTTCTTATCACGTCAGAGTGCCTCATTGGGGTCAAAAAAAAAAATAAAAAAATTCTGCTGAATATTTACTGGATGGATCACTCCTGTACTTATATCAGATGTAAGAAGCCAAAACTAAGGAACTCAGATTTTGCAACTTGACATGGGCCTTCTCCAACTTTGGTTTGATGTTTTGAATAAGAACATTAAGAGTCTGCAACAACAGAACATCAGTGCCAATTCTACCCATCCAGACCAGAAAGGCAGAGGACAAGGGTTTTCGTTTAGTCCCTCTCGGGACAGCAATCGGCCTATAAGTCCATGGGCAAGGGTTCCTCAGTTTCCCACAAAGGTCTTCAACCACCCTTCCTTCTACAGGTTCATATAAATATTCTCTTGTACCCACAACTAAAGGCATTTCATCATCACTCACGTCAAATCACTCCGTTTTAGTTCAGTTAGTGTTTGTTGTTCACCTGGTGACTGACAGCATCAACAATTAATGATTGGAAAGCAGCATTTGACCGGCAGAGGGGTACATAACCCTGATGATGCATCATACAAAATCCTTCATTGCTTTGTTGGGGAGAAGGAAAACACTGTAAACAATCTTACTGTAGCGTCTGGTAGAGCCAAAAAAGCCAACATTCTTGTTTGTGGTTTCAACCTACATGTAGGGTAATTACAAGGTTCTCTGTGGTTCCATGTGCATTTATTTACATATGTTTATAGATATTCATTTATCCCCTAGTGTCCATACCCCAATCAATCCCCAGAAAGATAAAGCGAGAAAGTTACTTTATTGGCAGTTCCATTAAATAGTGCCATGGGCCTCAAGCGACACTTAAAAAACTGACACTTTATAAACTGACGCTTTATGGAAGCCGATATATTATTGTTGTAGTGAATAACTGCACTTTGAAGGAAAAGTTTTGCTGATACATTTTGTAATGCTGAAACATTTTAAATCAAGAATTCAGCTAATGCATTTTAAAATCAAAACAATAAAAGATGACATATATATGTATACAGTATATACAGAACACACATATATGTGTGTATACATATATATATGTAAATATATATATGCATATATATGCATATATATGCATATATATATGTGTATCTATCTATCTATCTATCTATCTATCTATCTATCTATCTATCTATCTATCTATCTATCTATCTATCTATCAATCTATCTATCTATCTATCTATCTATCTATCTATCTATCTATCTATCTATCTATATATATATATGCATATGCATATATATGTATATATATATAGATAGACAGACAGACAGACAGACAGACAGACAGACAGATAGATAGATAGATAGATAGATAGATAGATAGATAGATAGATAGATAGATAGATAGATAGATAGATAGATAGATAGATAGATAGATAGATAGATAGATAGATAGATAGATTGATAGATAGATAGATAGATATGCATATGTGTGTTTTCACCTCATTGATAGTAATTTCAGGTTAAATTGAAGATGAATAATGAGTAACCATGACTGATTGTTCTTAAAAATTCAAAGGCTTGTAAAAGAGGAAACATTTATCGATACAGTTGAACATTTTAACGCTCAAACAATAGTATGCATTACTGTGATAAACATTATTAAACAAAATGGAAGCAGCTACATAACTACACAGAGTACAGGAGAGAAAGAAAGGAGAGAATATGAATGTAAGAGGATAAAAGCAATGTTTTATTCATGGATGAAAGGAGCCCATGGTATTTTATTTATGACATCTTTAAATATAGCTCAGGTGAATTAAATATGTGATTGAAAATGAATGTTCAAACCTACATTCATGTTTTTCCACATATCTGAGCACCTACACACACTCAGGTGAACGTACAAATACGTAGTTCATCACAGTACAATGCATAAAAGGCATTGCATAGTGAAGACTGTTTACCAAAAGAAATGTATTCACTTTTCCTTACTCAGTCACCAGGAGATCAATCAGGAAGCTTTGGATTTTCTTGTTTGAGCTGAAAAGTCATTCATTTTTCTATGTACTGTATGTGTCACTGATGTTGCACAGGTAAATGTTTTTTTCTCTGCCTAAAATAGCTGTGTGCTCCAGCAGAGCAAAAAGACTGACCAAATACAGTAACGCTGAGCCAATAGACAATATAAAACTTGTAAATGCACAGATATGCACACACACACAAATCCACAATATTACATTTTTGTTCAGAGAAACATATCAAATCAGTGATTTTCAAAATGTGCGGAACAGTTAATAGTTTGTCTTCAGCTCCACGTGAGTTTTACATCAAAATTTTCATGCACTTTTACAGGGACTGAAAAAACTATGTAGAAATCAACACAGTGACACAACATTTAAACAGAGAAACAGTATTGACACAGGAGCCTGCAAATTTGACTTGGTGACCACTGTAGTATTTGCAATAATAAAATCGGCTCTCTTTGATTTGCATTACCATTGTAAATAATTTTTACCTTTCTCTGACCTTTTGATTGAGTCCCAATGGAGCCTTTATATTCACCCCTTACCACCAAACCAATAAAGGACATACAGGAAGGGTATTTGAAAGAGGATCCTTTATGGGATAGAGGGAAAGGAAGTACTCTAAAATAATCAATACTGACATTTTTGGTTGCAAATATTCCCCTGGTGACCTAACCTGCCTGTCTTTTTGGCTGAGTACCATTGAGTCGCACTAAGTAATATTAGAACTGCTTTAGATTGACTCTTATTATTGTGACTGATCAGAGTTTATACTATCTGGCAGTTTATGCCTCCATAAGTATAAGAACAAAATTCATCTGTCCCTTAAATGCGTTATATTGTAACTGCACACTGATTGGTCAAGGAGAAGTGCTGGTTTGGTGTTTGTTGAACATGAATGTACATGAAGACTTATGAGACCGACCATGGAAGTCAAAAATCTAATTCTAAATGCATCTTTGAATTCTCGTGTCAGAAAGGTCCACTGTGCAAAGTTTATCAAAAACCAGACAAGGGTTTTGTAGATATCGTGTTCACAAGCAAGGGATGACCATGAGGCAGGTGTTCTTGAGATATAACCTTTAAAAGCAGAGAATGACTATTAATCTTTGACCTTGTACATCACCGGCCAAGAATCTAGTCAATTCATTCTTGGGCCAGATTAGGTGTTATTGCACAGTTAAATCCCTTAAAGAGTTCTTGAAAAATTGGGTCTGAAGTCAAATGATAATGTGAGGTACAATTAATTTTAACTTTAACCTCCAAAGTCTAATCAGTTCACCCTTGAATAAGGTTTATTCAAGCACATTTTTCATCCCCAAAATGTTCTTGGGTGTGCCGGTTTGGAGGAGTGGTAAGCAACCAGGCACAACCCATGTACATGCTTCTGCCAGCCCGGGTTCAATTTGCAGAATGTCTTCCCCTACTCTCTCGCCTTACAAGCCTATTCACTGTCATTCTCTCTCCTATCAATGACGGGGGAAAAACATGCCCCAAAAATAATACAAAAATATGTACCAGAGATTACAAGAATCAAATGGATGGACAGATGTACGAGAAAAAGGATATATGGACTGATAACCTTAAAAAAAACATTTAAGTCTGCCTCAGCAGTTGCAAGCAAGGAGGCATGATACATCAGCAATAGGAGCAATTTGGGGTTAAGTGTCTTGCTCAAAGACACATGGCCATGTGTGGCTCAGAGCTAGGCTCTATCCTGCAACCTCCCAGTTACTGACCAAGTGCACTATCCAGCTGCGCCACTGACACAAGTGAAGGGACACTTTTCATTTCTACTTTAAAATAAAGCTTTAAGCTTAAAGCTTTGGCTTTGGAAACTGAATACAAATGTGAAAAAAATGTAAGTACTAAACTGCGACTATTTAGGCATTTAGATATGGTCAAGATAATATAGATGGATGGATGGATGGTTGGATGGATGAATGAGCAAAAAGGGTGTTTTCGGTGCTTTAAACACAGTATGGTTGTTGGTGTCAGTCTGATCATTCTCGGGGCTGCTGATCAATTGTGATTATCACAAACAACCATCTCTGTGGTTTACAAAGAACAGTTCAAAAAAAAGAAAATATCCAGTAAGTGGCACCTCTCCAAGCAATGATGTCATAGGTCAGAGGAGAATGGCCAGAATACTTCAAGATGATACCATGGCAACAGTAGCTCAAACTATCACTTGTTATCATGTATGCAGAACACCATTTCTAAATGTGCAGCATGTTGAATCTGCAGATGGGTCTACAGCAACAGAAGACCACGCCAGATGCCACTTCTGCCACCTAAGAAAGAGAAACTACGGCTTTAATTTGCATAGGCTCACCAAGACTGGAGCATGGAATATTAGGAAGATGTTGCCTGGTTTAACGGTCTCAATGTTAGCAGTGACATTTAAATGGTAGGGTCAGAAGTTGATGTAAAGAACATGAAAGCCTGGATCCATCCTGCATAGTATCAACATTTCTAATTGGTAGGGGTGCTGTAATGCTGTATGACTTATTTTCTCTGTTGAATTTCAATTGTGTACAAAATTAATATCCATTTAGAAAACAGATTAAAGCACTTTGTCATCAGCATCCAACTGAAATGTTCTATCATCAGCAACTGGTTAAACAGCTTTATCATAAACAGATCAAAATCTACAAAAGCCAAACCATAATTAGTTTTGATGAAACTGTAACATCGTTGCTAACTGAAAATATGGCTAAATTGTTTTATCACCAGCCAACTTATCCAATACATGGGTGTGTTACATATGTAACATCTTAGCTAAGTTGCTAATAAGCAGCTAAGTGCCACCATGGGCCAAGTTGTTTTCTGGAAGGCTATTTGGTTCAATGTTTTTACTATTATCCATTGTACACTGCTCAAAAATGTTAGAAGAGCACTTTTTAATCAGAGTCTCATAGCCAGTAAACCAATCATTCAGACTTCTGGGACATTGATTTGGTCAATTAAGTAGCAGAGGTGGTTGTTAATCAGTTTCAGCTGCATGTTGTTAATGACATAAACAACAGGTTCACTAGAATGGCAACAATGAGACAGCCCTCAAAACAGGAATGGTTTTCCAGGTTGAGGACACTGATATTTTCCCCTCCTCATCTGTTCTGGCTGATTTTGTTCCTGCTGTGGTTGTTCATTGGACTTGGATCAGCATCTTCATTTATAGCATGGTGTGGTACCTCAATGCTACAAAGGCTGCAAAAGTACAGGTACATCTCAAAAAATTAGAATATCATGAAAAAGTTCAATATTTTTTATCAATCATTTCAGCATTACCAAAATTTCGAGCTATAAATGTTTGAAATGTTTCACTCTATCTGTAATGAATCTATATAATATATGGGTTTCACATTCTGAAATGAGTGATGAAAAATATTGAACTTTTTCATGATATTCTAATTTTTTGAGATGTACCTGTAGTTCAACTCCCATAGGGTGGCTAGACTGGCATTTGTCATAGACAACCAGAATTGGCAAGTGTGCCACTTTCAACCTGTGCTCTTCACAGATAAGAGCAGTTTTAACCTGAACACATATGACAGACATGAAAGGGCCTGGAGATGCTGTTGAGAACTTTTTGAAATCCTTGGACCCTTGCCAGAACCTACACTGGTACAGTGAGACTTGGGTTCCTTCTGGTGCACGATAATACCTGACCCTTTGTGGCGAGAGTATGCACGCAGATCCTGGAGGATGAAGGAATTGATAGCATTGACTGGTCCCCACATTCACCTGACCTAAACCCAATAGATCACCTCTGGGACATTATGTTTGGGTCCATTCGGCACATGGTATTCATCAGACTGTCCATGAGCTCAGTGATGCCCTGGTTCAGATCTGGGAGGAGATCCCCCAGGACATCGTCCCTTGTCTCATTAGGAGCATGCCCCAACATTGTCAGGCATGCAAGCAAATACATGGGGGCCACACAAACTACTGAGTATGATTTGCAGTTGCTGCAATGATATTTTGGCAAAATGGAACAGTCTGCTGCATGATTTGTCACTTTCATTTTTAGGGAGTCTTTGATTTCATTCTCTATAGGGTGATAATTTTCATCACAATATGTGATATCCTTTTGTTGCTAACACACCACCTACTCATTATCAAGTAAGATACCCAAGATTACTTTTCCCCATTTATATCTGATGTGTTTAATTTGTTTGAGCAATAACGGCTTAATGGTTGTTCACAACAATATCATCTGTTTCAAACTCCGCTAGGCTATCTTTATGATGACTAAATAAGGCTGAATCGTTGTCATCTTGGCTATATTGTAAACATGCTGAACCGTTGACCTTATCGTCTAAGTTGTCAACTGAATTGTTAAAGTGTATTAACAGCTTAATGAAGAAGAAAGTGGGAAAAATTAATGTGATTATTTATAGAGAGTGTTAGAAGAGGACAAAACTGTCCCCTTTTCAGAAATGTAGGAGTTTCTGGTATCAGTTTTGACTTCTAAGTTCATGCCTTGTGTTTTGGTCAGTTAGATTGTTTTGAGATTACTTAGTATACATAGGTTTTTTTTTTAGGGGGGGAAAAGCACACAACAATCCGATCATCACCTCTCCTGCTACGATTCTACCTGGACTGACCAACAGCAATTGAAGGAACTAACAGATTGCTCTGTTGTTCAGTGGAGACAGTACATCTCTACACTCTACTGTGTATGCTTTGGAAAGCCCATTGCAACACCACACATTCTACAACTTTGAACACATCATTTGCACAGTTTGGTCTGTGCCAAAGTAGCTTGCCTGTAAATGGAAGCGGAGAAGCCAAATTCCAAATTAAGTGACCTGAAGCAGACCTGGGATATCTGCTGCTCCACAGCATCCAGAGGCTTTAAGAAAATCTGGACTTTAGGAGCTGCCAGAAAAACCATCTGTGTTGAGACTGCATAAGCTGTGTTGTCACCCTCATCTCTGCATGTCAGTCCTAAATTCAGTTTTTGAAAAATGAATGAACGCAAAAGTATACAGTGGGCATCATTTCTCCCACACTAAATTATAATTAATGAAGCCACACTTTTCATAATCATAAATATAACTTTTAGTTAATTTCTTTATTAATATTTTTTTAAATGATGGACGGATAAACAGTTAAATGTTATAATTTATAAATATTTAACTCTACATACATATATAGGCCTATATATATATATATATATATATATATATATATATACATGTATATTTGTATGTATATATATATATATATATATATATATATATATATATATATATATACATATATATATGTGTGTGTATATATATATATATACATATATATATATACATATATACATATATATATACATATATACATATATATATACATATATATATATATATATATATATATATATATATATATATATATATACATATATATATATATATAAATATATATATATATATAGATATATACGTGTGTGTGTGTTTATTTCTCTTCAGTCTATTCAAACAGGAAAGTCGGTATGCTTCAGTGATGAATTATGGGTAATGTAGTGAATAAATAATCCTCTCTTCTAGTACTCAGATCTCCGACATCATCAGTTATCTACAGCAGCAGGCAATTGAAAATTCGGTCTACTTTATGAATGTTTCAGGCGACCCTCCGTGGACACTGTCTTCTTCTTTCCCCCTGAAGGACCTTTGGTGATCCGGTCATATGATGCAATCCCTCCACCTACTGGAGAAACAGCATGACAACTAAAGACTTTTAGTCCAGGGGGATCAGACAGAAGGCTTCAGCCTTGGTCTGTATACCGGGTTGAAGTATTTTCGCTCATACACGATGAGTGGGATGATGAATTTCCAAAACTGCGGATCTGTGTTGGTCACGGGAGCCAGCCGTGGGCTCGGGCTGCAGATAGTCGACAGCCTGGCGACTGGAGATTTCTCACCTGGAAAGATTATAGCCGCCACGAGACAGCCCGCGAGCGCACAGGTAAAGACACCTTTTCTTAAATGAGTGTTGTTTTTGAGAAACAACCGAGTAACGCAGAGTGACCTTGATAACAGACAGAGGGGAACATTAAGCAGAGATTAAGTAGTGAACATGGATGGAAGACAGAGGGCGACATTTCCCTGCTTTCGCTATTGAGTGATTAAGCCATGTTTGATTTACAGAAACTTCAAGAGCTGGCAGCCGAACATCCAAACATCCACATTATCGCTTTAGGTAAGACCCAGAAGAGCAGTGGTGTGTGTGTCTGCCATTTATAAAGCTCCCCGCGCTGACTGGCTCCTCTGTAAGTCAGAAACCCTGATTCCTCTTTACTGACGGTGATGGACTGAACCTGTCAACCTGACCAATCAGAATAGGGGAGACTTGAGATGGGTGTGACACTTTTTTTACTTCAGCCACTGCTCACTTCTGTGAGTTTAAAACATGCTCATTAAGAATCATGTTCTAATTATCTATTAATACCTTCAAAATACATTTTAGCAACGTGTTCTCTCTACCTTTTTATTATATTGTCTTATTTTATAATTATGTATTTCTTTAACCTTTATTTAACCAGAAAGGTACCTGGGATTAAAAAAAATCTTTTTGACTTTCTCCATAGGAGCATGTCAATTTACAATTTTTGTAAAACTCCCCTTAAAATACTGTAGGTCCAAGCAAGCTCAACATCTGGCAACAGACCTGTATGTTCCCAATTAACCAAAGACCAGAGATTAAATGCTTTTTCATTTTTTTTTATCTTTTATTTTTCTCAGTTTGCAGATAATGTGTGATTTGCATTTGGGAATTTTAGTGTTCCTGCACTCACCACAACACAATGATCACTCAAATCATGAGTGGACTTATCAGGATATTACAAGTCACACTCGCCACCCAACTCTTACAATAGTATGTGTCCTGCAGGCTCAGCACGTTGTAAGAGGTCCTCACCAAGGACAGTTGCTTGTGCCCAGGTCCCAAACAGGCAGCAGACAAAATAAAGTTTTGAAAAAAATGCCATCAAATTGTACAGAAACCTTGATAAGGATTACTTTATTAATACCCACTGAGATTTTCATCAAAAGTTAATTTTTCCTCAGAATGAGTTTTATCGAGTTTCATTTTTCTTTTTAGTGACTGTGTGTCTTTCCTGTAGATGTGGTGAACCAGGAGAGTATAGAGAAAAGTGTGGAAGAAGTTGGGAAGCTTGTACATGAGGATGGTCTGAACTGCCTCATCAACAATGCAGGGATCAATGTGGTTGCTGATTTCAACACAGTTACAGCAGAGAAGATGATGGAGAACTTCCAGACCAATGCTGTGGCTCCTCTTATGATCACCAAGGTAACATTCAATATTTGATATGGACAAGCTGCTCTGTTACACTGATGATTGTTTTTTCATTTAGGCTTCCTGCTTTTGCTTCACCAGACAATAAAATAACTTACATTACATGATTACAGTCAACACAGAAGCAATGAATGAAGAATGGCTATTTAAAGGGACTGTGAGGAGTTTCTAAGTAATTTCAAAAAAGTCTCACTTTTGGATATATGCCTGATCAAAATACACACTTTAAGATGAGTTTTATAGCATCAAAATAGGTTATCAATAAATGCTATTCCTTTGCTTCGCGGTTGGGTTGGACAGGGCTGGACTGGCCTGGATACTCAACTTCGGGAACAAGACAATTAAAACTAGAGCAAATTTATATTATTTGGACACGTCTTAGAGCACCAGGCTGTAAGTAGAGATATATATAGCTGGCTACAAAACTACGATACCAAGTTTTCCAAAAATTACTTGTTGTCACAGATCAAAAACTACCGTTACGTAACTAGAAAAAGATACATTACCTCGTCGCTTTCCATCCTGTAAGTTGCTGGAAAAAAGATGTTGTAAAACAATGCAGAGTTCTGAGGAAGGTCCGAACTGCATTTTTTTAGCATCAACAAACACATGCTTTGGCTTGGGATGTCTTTTGGTGCGTTCAGTTGTAGTCAGACGTAGGAATTTCCGAGTTACGAGTAGGAAACTGCAACTGGAACGTCCCCCGAAGTCAGAATTTCCTACTGGGAACTCGGTGAAACCTCGCCACCCCTGAGTTGACAATCAAAGATGGATGCCCCCAGTGTGAACAGTTGTTTAGCTCCTGTAATCATCAATTTATTTGCACTTCTGACTGGGGTGTGTCGCTCTAGACTTACATTTACAAAAATGCTGCCATAGTGATAATCAACTGGAACAGCGATAAGTCGGAGATGATGTCACTCCTAGCTACGAGGTCGCTGTAACGCAGCATTACGACAGTTGGTGCACGTGCTCATGGGTAGCAGAGTCTTTGTGTCTCCGCAAATAGATTCTCCTCATAGCACCTTTAATAATGAGACAGCGCTTATCAGAGGAAAACCACGTGGTTCACAGTCACACCGAGTGAAACTGAACAGAACAGCAGCTGAATCTTTTCTGACATTAACTGAGGTTTATGGGGAAGCACATACGTGTTTGAATGACACCAAAGGTTTTGTGAAGGAAGAGACAATGTTATCGACAATGTTATCATGGTATTCAAACACTTCTGAAAACATTCAAAATATTCAACAAAGAATTGGAAATTTTCCATGACTCCGTATAATACTGTGTATTATGTAAAAGTATTTGCATATATACTATATATAAGTATTTGCATTAAAATCTGAAAAAGACCAAAGTCTGTATAAGGAAAGAAGCAAATTTGTGGAGACATTGTGCAAAAAACTTGAAGAAAACACTTTTTAGAAGGATTGATTACATGCATGCGTGATACTTGCATCTTCCAATATGATCCTGAGACAAAAACTGCAGTCAGTGCATTAGAAAACAACATCGTCACCAAGATGATGAGGCTACAATAAAGAAGGTCCAACTTCCAGTGACCATGTTTATTATTTTCTTTGACATTAGGGGCATAATTTGGAGCGTTGGGTTCCACAAGAGTCAAAGCTGAATCAACATTATTAAAAGGTTCTCGAAAAACTGTGAGGAAAAAGTTCTGAGACAGAGACCTCAGATGTGGAAAAATGATTTGATTCTACATAAAGACAACACACTGTGCGCACAGTTGAGCAGTTTTTGGCTCAATAGAAATCACAATGTTTGATTACCCTCCATATTTACCTGATTGATCATTGACTTTTTTACTTTTCCTACGAGCAAATCAGTCTTTAAAGGAACAGGTTTTGAGTCTGTTTTAAAAGTTAAGACAAGTATAGCAGAGACTGAGAGAACAGTCTTAAGACCGATTGCACTGTTTGAAAGACAGTAAAATGTTTTTGTTCAGTAAAATTGTGTTACTGAGTTAGTCTTGTTGTTTTAGTAGCCATTTATTGTATGATCACTTTCACTGAAGGCTGCATATTCAACACAAAAGGCTGACCTTGACAGATAAAAGTTCTAAAGATCCCTTAGGAGAGAGCAGACTACTTTCATAAATATTAATTGAATATCTGGCTTTGGTTAGCCTCAGAGTGCAGAGCAAATTATAGAGCTGCACCACAGGCTGATAACATTTACAGCGCTGATCAAGAAGATGTCAGCAGGGTAGATGCCTGCTGACACCCAGATTGCTCAAACTGAAGGACAAACTTTTTCACAACAAGGCCATGCCGCAGCATCGAACTGTGAGCGAGGAAAGAAGTCTATGAATCGCAGAAAGCAGATATGTGCCTGGTAATCACTAGGGCCAGCAGTTGTTTCTGTTGTAGAGTGGATTGACCATCTGTCCTGCTGTTGTAAAAGGACACCTGAAGAACAGCAGCAGCAAATATTGTACAAATGAGCCAAAATACCCTTCACTTGGTTCACAGAAGAACTGATTAAATGTTTGAGGTTGAAGGTCAAACTTACTGTTAGTTCAATTTTTCGCCATCACTTGTCAGACTGGACAGACACTGTTTACTTTCACCTCCTGCCTCATTTTACAGCCACAGGTTGTCTCTCAAGGTCATAAACTACCTTGAGAGAACCTACACATAAGATAAACATGCTAAGTAAGCATGTACTGATAGCATTAATCACTGGTAGTAGTTATTAACTTAAGCTATTCTGCGCTGTTCTCACACAGATGTACACTATGAATTATATTGGGTAAGTCTGTGTAGATTCTCATTCATCCATATCATGGTTATCTTGTTGTTTTGGGGAAAAACCTTAGGCATTTTAATACAAAACGCAACACAGTCCAGTTACCTTCTTTTTGAATCTTCCGGACACATTGGGTAAGATAACAGTTTTCAGCTAACAGTGCATATACAAAAGTACTTCTGGTATAAAAGCACTGTAAATAAATACTTATATGATGCATTTACCTGCTCTAGTAGTGCTACGTTTATCTGACACATAGGGCCTGATCTACTATGATCCAAAATAATGACTGCTAAATTGCATGTGCAAACTAAAAAAATGCACGTGCAATTAGTGGACAGATTGTGGGTGATCTATGACTGTGTGTGCAATTCATAACAGGCGCAAAAGTGGTGCAGACTGCCCTCTTACAGGAGGATTTTGGGTGTGCTACCAACTGTCACCATGGAGGGTCTGGGAGAGCAGAGTGGCCAAAAAATGAAAAACAAAGTTTGAAGCCATGGAGTTAGAGGCAAATGAACACACTTGCAGTTATCTTTCTTCTTTTCTTATATTTTTATTATTGTTTTAGTATGATGGTTTTTAGCCCCTGTGCTTCCTCATGGGGGCTCTTCACACTGGGAGCTGCTCCTGGTCCGTTTCTGGGGCCACTGCTGGGGGATGGCTCCGTCTGCATGGCCCGAGGCCCCTGCACTGTGTTGTGGGGCCTTGTGTCTGTGCGGGAGGATGGAAGTCTCCGGC
Source organism: Scarus forsteni (assembly GCA_036419115.1). Taxonomy (NCBI): domain Eukaryota; kingdom Metazoa; phylum Chordata; class Actinopteri; order Labriformes; family Labridae; genus Scarus; species Scarus forsteni. Next base: position 6,528,242 of record JAZDUH010000536.1, on the reverse strand, counting down.
TGCGCTCCTCGTGGGCCAGGAGCCCTCCTCAGTGTTGATGGCCCCCAAAGGTAGCTTATTCCTTACCTCAGTCCTAAGTGCACAGCCATGTCTCTCTCTCTTTCTCTCTTTTATGACAGCTCGTATGAATGTCGTGGTTATGTGTGTGTGTGTGGGCGCAGGTGTGTGTGTGTGTGCGTATGTTGATGTCAGCAAGTGTATGTCTGGATATGCCTCTTTGTGGGAGGGGGATAGCCTAGTTTTCTGTTTCTATGTTGTTTTTAGCCTCTGTGAGGTACTATGTGTTGTTTTAAAGTATGAAAAGTGCCTTATAAATAAAGTTTGATTTGATTTGATTTGATTTAATCTTGTTTGATGTCAGTCATTTTGACGAACAAGGTTGTCACTTTTCTTACAGTCTTACAGTTATGCCCACACAGACCACACGGGTCCTCTTTCCTTTTACGCACTGACGACATCACACTCTCCGCGCACTGACTGCTCCTAAATTGACTGTCAGTGCATGGAGAGTGTGATCTAGTCAGCTCTGACTGACAAACAGAGTGATTATGGCTATGAAGGATTTTATTGTGACTTTTACACACTACACACTTCTACACAATGTAGAGTGCAACACAGAGTGTTTACGCGTGTGTCTGTATGGTACAGTGGATTGTCCCTCTTTGCAAGTCCTTCATAATGACTGACAGCCTCCAAGTCTTTCTATCGTTCATCAAAAAAATCAGACAGTGATAAAAAATATTCAGTTAATGCAACCTGTTTTCCACCACGATCGCAGCCTATCCTATCGCAGTTCATAACACTGTGCCTTTTATGCACCTGCTTTTCAAACAAACTAAAATTGACACAGCGTGCAGTCACTTGAGGGTTTGATAAATCACGTTTGGGTGCTGAATGATCACAGTTGCATCTCCTCCTCCAAGTCTTTTGCACTGTCTGATGATCTGTTTGTATTTTGCACATTCATAAGGACAAACATGCTGAATGGTCTGCACGGGCTATTTTGCTTATTTGACAGGCGTAATCCTCAGTGCACCCTGTTAGTATATCAGATTTGAGCACCCTATCAAGTATGCGTGTGTTTTATAAAGGCAAGCCTTTAGTAGGTTGGGCCCAAAATGTGTTGTTTTTGCAAAACCTACTTTCCTAAAACATTTATAACAAACAAATATATTGTGGCAGTGGAGGAGAGACCGGTCTGGACTGCAGGGTTAGCTTGAACAAAAAAGTCACAATTTATTTAACTTTATGGAAAAGGGGCTGGGGAGCAAACACAACTAAGATTCTTCCTGGACTGGGGTACTCTTTATTCTGGGTGGAAAAGGCTGGTGTCCTCCTGGAGAGACAGGGAGAAGAGAAAGGTCTTTAAAGATCACTTTTTTATTCCTTCACTCCCCGTCTCAGCTCTCTGCTCCCCCCCTCCCCCCCCCTCTTCTCTGGCACCCTCTGCTGGCCATGAGGCACAGTGGTAGGGAGAGACACCAAGACACCACAATATTAATAATATTCAGGTTTATTGATATAATATTGATATCCATAAGGATATACCAAACTGCTAAGAAGTTGTCAGACATGATTATCTTATGTTTTGCTTATACTTATTTGCGCACTTACACTTACTCTCATACCATTTCCCCGTGTTAAAGTGTGAGTGAGTGAGTACAGTATAAACCAGTATAAATGTAGGTCTGAAATTGCAGTATTGTAGACAGATATGGCATTATCATCATATAATATACAATTAGACTTTTGATAATAGTAGGGGTGAAATAACATGGAATTATAATATTCAGTTATTTGATGTTTGAGACATTTGCTTTATAATTTAGTGCAGCCTACAGCCAATAGCTGGAAGGAAACATTCAGCCATTTCCCTGACACTATTATATTTATTGCAAGTATTGGTCTGCAAGTACACAAGGATTCAGGTGTCATGCTGTATAAAATAATAACACAGCAAATAAAAAAAATGTGTGAAGATAAATCATGAAGTATTCGCCTGTTTATTGTAATGAAATATAATGTGATATATTGTTCCATCGCCCTTGTAATGAAATGCCAGTGGTGCTGTTAGATTTTTGCCAGCACACACCTCAATGGTTAATTTTTTTCAGTGTTTTCCAAAGGTTTTCCAGTCAGGAGCCATGGCTTGGTCCTAGCTGGGTAGATTTTGACTTTAATGAAACAAAGGGAGTTTTATTAAGTTATTTGTTTGTTTTAAAAATTATTTAGTCTGTACTAATTTGGCCGCAAAGTGATATTTACAGCCACGCATATTTGTTTTCTAGACAAGTTTTAATTTCTATTTGTACATAAAATTAATTTTGTAGGATGATAGAGACATTCACTAGTACATTCTAGGTATTTTACACAAACCTTATTATACACAAACCTTGCCGTGCAGACGAATCAGCATGATTTAATGTCAGTAATCAGGCAGATCCATCTTGCCAAGCTCTAATATACCATGACTGTGAACAGCCCAAAGTAGCACGACCCAATCAGAGTCCTATATAGCAGGAAGAAGTAGTGAATGCAGCTTGAAGCTTTGGTTATCATTATGGCTTATTGTACCTTATTGTAAGGCTCCCTCTGTTCATTAATATCCCAGTGGTAATTTCCTCGTTTTTTTTTTGTCTTTGGAGATTCACAGAGAGTAAGGGCTAAGATAAAGGGGTAAGACGAAGGGGAAGGGCTCAGAGGTAGAACTGGGATTTACCCTTAGTCTTAGGCTACTCTGGGTCTCCATCTCCTAAAAAGCTTGAGTCTTATTTCAGCCTTGGGTGTAATTTGCCTTCTTTCTCCACCTACCAGGCGTTCCTGCCCCTTTTAAAAAGAGCTGCATCAAGAGGCACATGGAGAGGCGCTGGGAGCATGGGCATCCAGAGGGCAGCAGTCATTAACATGACCTCTCTCCTTGGCTCTGTTGAGCTAAACTGGGGGGAACGAGCCAACAACTTTAAATGGTACCCGTACAGGACTTCCAAGGTACTGATACTAAGGAAGACTGCCCTTTCTGACTTATAAATGTCAGACTTCTGTGGTCAGTGATGGGCTCTACTGTTCTGTCAATACGTGATGACTTATAATTTTTTCACTGCCTTCCCAGAGTGCCCTTAACATGGTGAGCCGCTGCATGGCAGTAGACCTTGAGCCTGATGGGATTCTCTGCATGGCAATCCACCCTGGCTGGGTCCGCACTGACATGGGGGGGTCTGAGGTAAGGACCTTACTTTATTTTATCTGGATTAAATGTAAAATAAGAAGTGTGATTAATGTCCCTAATGTCACAACTGTAGTAGCCACAGTATGCCAGTCATATGTCAGACATATATCTAAGGGTTTGGAGAGTGTGTCTTTATTAATGTCATTTTTTTATATGTTCCTGTAAAGGCTCCTCTGAGTCCACTGGAGAGTGTTTCCTCTGTTCTTTCTGTGATTGGTGGACTGACAGAAAAGGATCATGGGTCATTTATGAACTTTACAGGAGAGGTGTTGCCATGGTGATGATTGTGAGCACCACTGAATGTTTAAAACAACAGCTGCAGCTATGCAAACTTTGTTGTGTTAGTTTCATGGCCTACATGATATTTGTTTCATTTATTTTTCATATTTAAGTGAAGTGTACACCTTTAAAGTGTATACTTAGGTGTCACTGAGAAGAAAAAGAGTTTTATTAATAATAACTTTAAGTTGTTTACAGATCTTGTTTGTAGGAAATCTACTCCTTGTCTGGTAATTTTGTCTTAAGGAAATGTAAAGTTTACTGTGCTGTGCAGCCCTAATATAATACAGAAATAATCCAAAGCTGTAATGATGCATCAGACTGCCTGTTTAGGATATTTGCAAGCCTTGTTAAAGTTGTAGTTTGATTGCAATTTATTTTCAGTTTGCCCAGCTAAAATCAGAGTATTATTTTATGTGTATTTCTGTCCTCAGGTGTTTATGCAGACCAGGTATGTCAAAGTCAGAGCCTGTGGGCAAAATCCTGCCTGGGATATAAAGTAATTCAGCCAGTAAGATATTTTTGTACGTCTTATTCTTTTATGGCCCTACATTAAATATAATGGTGCGTTCCAGTTGTAGTCGGAAGTTGGAATTTCCCAGTTCCGAGTAGGAAATTTTATCTGGAACGTTCCCTAAGTCGGAATTTCCTACTGGGAACTCGGTGAAAACTCGCCACCTCCGATTTGACAATCAAAGATGGATGCCCCCAGTGTGAACAGTTATTTAGCTCCTGTAATAATCATTTTATTTGCACTTCTGACTGGGGTGTGTCGCTCTAGATCAGCTGTATACATAGCATTGTTAGACTTATATTTACAAAAATTCTGCCATAGTGATAATCACATTCTTCATGTGATATTTGTGAACAGCAACGCAGGGCGTGCTAACAACAGCTAACAATAGCCTGGTAGATCAGCATGTTTTTTTCAGACTTCAACTGGAATGCAGACAAGTCGGAGATGACGTCACTCCCATTTCCCAGTTCCCAGTTCTGAGGTTAATGGAACGCAGCATTACTCCCACAACTAACTACAGACCCCACAATGCACTGCAACAGCTGCAATCCAAGACCTGCACACCAACATCTCTTCCCTTTGCTTAGAATCACTCTGATCAGTGTTAAGTAGATGAATGCATTGATCAGTGCTTTTACAGCAACTTTTAAGCTTACCCAAAAGTAAATATGTTGTTCAAATTTATACTTCTGACTTAAACATAGTCCATTTCAGACTGTTAGTCTGTGCTTTAAATTTTGGCCCCTTGTGGGATTGACTTTGACACCCCTGATGTAGACTTATTTCCCTGTGAGTTGTTTGAAGAGTTGGAGAGATAATTTAGTGTATCACAGAAATCTCTTGTGTCTTTTGTTTTGAAGTTTTTCTTAGATTTTTTTTTGCGACATCCCTCAATGATAACGTATGTCAGTGAACATCAAAACAGTAGATCCCCTTTAAACAGATCTTGTGCCAGTACAACTCTGTATTCCCTCTATTTGGCCTTCATTCTAATTTGAATGAGTTACTGATAATATTTCAATAAAAGTATTATCCAGATTTCATTGTTTATCCTATTTTTTTTTACCACAACCAGACACAGAAAGTTTTTTTTTTTTTTCAATTTATTAAATTTCTTTAGACTATTAAAGACAATTCACTTCAACTCTCAAAAACAGCTGCAATTTAATCAAAACATCCTTTATTTGATAAGTCATTAGTTTTGTTTGGTGCCCAGAAGTTGTCAGTATCTCTTGAACAAAATACACTGCTGTGTTTCACCAGTATAGTTGGTTCAATCTAACGAGCAAAGTTTTTGGAAAGAAAAAGAAAGTTAATGTTTAGTTGCAGATTCCTCTAGATATTTTGATATATGTTTCTCCTTAACAGTCTGTTGATCTGTTCATCTAAAATCTGCAGGTAAATACCAGGGATGCTTGACATCATCAGACCATAAATTGTCTGTATTGTCTGTAAAATGTGCAATGTGATGATGCACTGAATATCCCCTCTTTTAAACAAAAGTATCATTAGAAATAAAATATTGCATTTCTGTCTTCACATCCCCTTCTAACACAAATAGACTGTGACCATCAGAGCAGTTGGTCAGTTTGGTTAAGTAGACTTTGTGCTCTTGACACAAAATATCGTTATTGATATTGGTATCGGTGACGATGGCAGTATCGGAAAAAATCCAATATCATGCATTCTTCATAAAGTATTGTACACAGAAGTCGGCAAAATCAGCGGCAGTGTGTCTGCCACAGGGATTCATTCATTATGCATAAAAGCAATAGAGTGTCATCTCTGTACTTATTTTGCACTACTGATCCCAGTTCAGTTCACACTGCTGTTAAAAAATTGACATGGACCTTTACCTTACCTTTTTGAAAAAGTTGTCACCCTGCAGTGAATTCACTGCTGTGAAAAACTCAACATTAGAGTATGTTTGAGTTAAATCAATCATCTGCAGTGTTGTTACTGTTGTCATTGAAGTGACAAGAGATTTTAATAATGGCTGTCAGCAGACCCCGGACAGCTGGTGGTGTCACTGCTGCACTGTGGGGACTGAAATCCTATTCTCTGCTCCTCAACAGTGCCATCTAGTGGAGTGAATTGGTATGACCAAGGTTTGTACCGAATTTAAAGCTAACTTTCTATTCAAAAATGATCAATTATATGTTTTCAATCATACAGCAAAAGGAACATAAGTAATCTGTGCAATATGAAATGAAGATACTTAAGATAGTCTGAAAAGAACAACAGGCACTGGTTTGATGCTTAGCCTGATGATTGCACCCTGTGCAATATCTTGTTCATTTTGGTCGCAGTTAATCTTAAAAGAATTGATACAGCAGATGCTCGGGTGTAGCAAATCTCAAGTGTTCATATAATAGTCATTTAAGTGTGTTTAAATGGTAAATGGACTTGACCTTTCAATGTGCTTTCTGGTCTTTAGTTGTATGAGATTGACCATAAAAGCTAAAAATAAAAAAAACATAAAAGGAGTCCCACAACCAAGTTCCTTATACTTTGTGTTTTTAGACAAAGTGATCATTCAAGTAGTTTTGGTTTAAGTTCTGGGGATTAATAAGCTTTCAAAGTGTTATGTTTGAATAGAATAGTGCATTATTTGTTTTGTAAGGACTACCAGGTCTCTGGCTCTCTTGCATGGTAGATGAAATGCTGTTGACTGGCTGTATGTAGAGGATCCATACTACCTGGATCTAAGGCCAAACATTGTCCGACAAGGAAGTTATCAAAAACATTTTCCCTTGATGTTGAAATGGTATGTCATGACTAGGTAACAACATTGTCATGCCTTCTCCTAGAAGTAAGAACAGTCTGTTCTTCAGCATACTTAAAGAACAATTCTCAAATCTTAAACTTGGAGTTTGAACTCTATATGTACATGATACAGATCTCCCAAACAAAGCAAACAAAACCATTTGTACCCACTTTGATAAAAAAAAGTTACTTCATGTTACTTAAAGCTGCATGGGTTGTCTAGCATCAGGGCCTACCAACCTTTTTACCAATTATACCAATTACAATGTGTGCATCTTTGTTTACACATTAATTGATGTTAATGTGAATGTTTCATTGTTTCATTTACTACAGAGGCAGCTACAGCTGTGTTGCATCTTTAACTTCAAAACAAGTTATCCCAAGGCGGCAAGTAACTGTATTGGAATATATTATATCCTTTTGTAAGGTATCCTTCTTGAGGATCCATTTTTAGATTTTAACTTTAGAAGACTGATATAGACAACTTAACAACTCATATTAAAGTGAACCTGTCTCAGTTGAGTTGCTACAGTCAGTAGAGAGCTGAGTGTGTGTTATCATTGTCAGGTTTTAGTGCCTTTAGCCACAGTTAGTTTGCATACAGTTGGATGATAAAGCAGATCTACTATGGGAAAAAAGAGCATAAAAACTAAAATACCAATGCACTATAAGCTGGGCGCCTAGCATGGACAATATAAACAATGATTGAAGGTGAAATAGAAAGAATGTTCTAAATCATGCAGAAGACTGAGGCAGATTGACAGGCAGATGTACAGTAAGCAGAAACATTCAATGCTTGAAGCCCCAACTTCTTAGCAGGACTCTGACCTTCACCTTTTTACCTCCCACTTAAGAAGGAATCCAAAGTAGGAATATAAAGTCATTTAAGGGGTGTCATTTTACGCTCCCAGGGGTGTCATCTTAATCCAATCAAACCAGTTTGATAACAATAGTATATGGGTCATATGTGCAAGTGTGTGGAGAGAGTGAGGGAGTGCAGCTCGAATGCTACCAGAGGAGGAGCAGGTGATAAGAAACTGCTTTGAATTCTTCTAGTTCATGAGCTCTGTGCGTATTTTTTGAGGACTTTTCTGGAGCATGGTGGAACATTCAGCACAAAGATAGGAGTGTAAAGAGACGGTCTCACATTTAGACTTGCACTGAAGGTAAATATTTATTCCTTATGGTTAAGTTATTATTAATAATAAGAAGAAATAAAGCGGCAATGGGGGTTGGACAGTTACTTCTATATTTACTTTTGCCATGCAGCTGCTTGGAAGAAGTCACAGGGCACATTCCTACTATACTGTACTGTATGCTTCCTGTTTCAAGTTCAAGGTCTTGTACAAACTGTGTAGCTTTTTATTAGCGACTTGCTTGATTTGCATGACGTGATGTAGGATATGTGTCTTTACAGGCCTTTTAATCTTTCAAAAGAGCAGGCATCAAAATACTGGCCTAATCATTTGTACAGATAGATAGTAAGCTTTAACACCAGGATCCTTAAATCAATGCTGAGCAGTAAAAATGTAAAATTACTGAAGTGCTGTAATGCTATACTTCTGCACATTTGAGAGTATATGTACATTTCTTGAGAATTATATAATTATATTATTTTTATATATTATTTTATTCTCCTATCACCTCCCTATATTTTAAAGACAAATATCTCACACCTGACTCCAATACATTCCTATGAATGCTGTAATTACATTTTTGCTCTCAAGTCAGCTAAGGACTTTTCTTTTCATATCCAATAAACTATTTTCAGGTAGATCTATGCGTGCTATTTGCTGCAAATCACCTACATTTCTTGTGCTTTAAACTCAGTTGCTTTGTGCTGTTAAGGAACATGCTGGACATACACTCAGTCACCTCATTAGGTTGGTATTCCTGGCTGAACCACAGAGCTGCCTTATTTCTTGTTGCATCAACTTTAAAAGGTACTGGAAACATTTCACTGTGAAACAAAGTCTTTCGCACAAGAAAAAAAGTAAATTTCATCAGGACTTCTCTCTGTCCTCTTGTTTATGGTGCCTTAAGCTGCCCAAAAAATATTGACCCCCACAGGGGTGTTTCTTCACACCCTGGGGTGCTCAGGCAAGAGGGACCATGGAGGCCCTTCAGGCCAATCAACACCAGTATGATGCTTCAGTCCAGGGATCTTTTATTTTAAATAGTAAAAGATCAAAATCATTTAAATAATCATGACAAAAAATTAAATGCTATACATAAATACCATAACAAATATAAAAAGACGTGTAGTCTTCTGAAGGACACAAACACAAAAAATGTAAAAAAAAGTTTGTGGTCTTTGGTCCCATATCCACATCCATGTCTGAGTGCAATTTGATTCTAAAATTTCTGTTTACAGGCCTTGGCTTATGCAAATGTAGCAATGATGTCTTTATCATTTCCTTGTTTGTTTTTTATTGCATGCCTTGAGGAATATGTTTGCTTCATTTTTGCTTCAATTTGATGAGACCCGCACACACTGCTACCACCAAGGGCACATAAGGAGGAGTCTTGATGTGTTTTTGCATTGTCTATGAGGGTTTCAGCTTTTGTCATTGATATAGATCAATATCAGCTGTGTCTCTAATAAAGTTATTTTTATAATAAATAGTAGCGATAACCAGCAACATCTAGTATGGGGCCCTATGAGGGGGGTTCCAATGTCTAAAGCAGTTCAGTCATTTTGTCAATGATATGTTAGCTGTCTCTTGGGGCCTCTTCCAGCTCAGGGCCCTAGGCATCTGCCTGGCTCACCCTGCTCTGGCATCTCTGAACCCCCATCCCCCAAACTGACCTACCAGTATTATGTCCTACCATTGTTTGGTCAGCAGTTTAAGTGCGATGGATTGGAGAGGAAAAGAGTAGAGTAGACACTTTGGGATAAATCGGAATGACATTGCAGTGCTGAAAAATGAAATCGGCACAGAGCCAATTGGTCTGACAGTCAGAGCACACTGGGACTTCATGGGGAAGGGGGCCTTAAAGTAGCAGGAGCCTTAACATAGTCTTTAAGACAGATGGAGAATACAGCTGGATCAGGAGTACTCGGATCTGAAAACTAAACGTTTTTTATACAACAGTGATGGTAAGCATGCTCTGTAGTCATCAAAATTAAAGGTATCAACCTGAATTGAGGGAAAATATGAGCTTCTGAAAGTGTCAGCTCCAGTACCTACTCTGACGGGACAGGGACTGCAGTGTCATTTGACAAGTAGTACACTTTAACTTAAATGAAGAAATCAAATGCTTTGTCAGATATTTAAAACGTGATGTAAAACTAATTTCAGGAAGACCTTTCTTTTTGTTATGTTATTATATTCTGTTTTAATTTATGCCTTTTTTGCAACTATGACAGAGACTGATAGCGGGACACACTGACACCCATGGTCAATTTAGATTCACAGATTAGCTGACCAAGCATGTTTTGTTTATCAGGAAATTGAAATCCTGGAGAAAACCATGCATGCAAAGGAAAAAAAAACTCACACAGAAAAGATTTGACCAGGATTTGAACCTGCACTGGACAGCAATGAGCAGCTATGAATAGCATTATTTCATCAATTGTTCAGTAAATGAAAAGACTGCACAGCAGAATGCCCATAGGAAACAGATTTTTTACACAGACTTAAAGTAATTACATGGAGTGCTTTGATGCTACTTGTGCATTTTCTTTATGAGTCAAAATTGTCTTTTTTCAGTTGATTGTATTAATTAGTATACAGACCTGATCAAAATCTTAAGACCAGTTGAAAAATTGCTAGAATATGCATTTTGCACATTTGGACTTTTATGAGATTTTAAATAAAGCTACAATATGCAAAAGCAAGAAGGGGTAGTGTGACAAAAAGCACTTTGAAGAAAGAATTTATTGAAAACAACAAGTAAACTGAAATAGGAAGTTTATCGGCTGATCAAAAGTTTAAGACCATTAAAAAATTACAAAAAACTCCAAACCAGAACAAAAAAGTTTCTCAGTAGGACTCAGTAATGAGTAGCTCCACCGTTCTTGCTAATCACTCCAAAACTTGTTTGGGCATGCTTGATGTGAGTGTTTCCATGAAGCTTTTGGGAACATTGCTCCAAGTGGTGAAGATGGCTTCATGATGGGCATCAACTGTCTGGAACTGATGGCCATTTTTATAAACTTCCCTTGCCATCCATCCCCAAATGTTCTCTATGGGATTCAAATCAGGGGAACATGCGGGATGGTCCAAAAGAGTGATGTTATTCTCCCTGAAGAAGTCCTTGGTCATCGAGCATTGTGAACTGCAGCATTGTCCTGTTGAAAAACCCAGCTGTTACCACACAGACGAGGGCCCTCAGTCATGAGGGAAGCCCGCTGCAACATCTGCACGTAACCAGCCACCGTTTGACGACCCTGCACCACCTGAAGCTCCAGTGTTCCACCGAATGAAAAAGCACCCCAGATCATGATGGACCCCCCTCCACTGTGCCGGATAGAAAACATCTCAGGTGGGATCTCCTTGTCATGCCAGTAACGTTGAAGCCATCTGGACCGTCAAGGTTACATTTTTTCTCATCAGAGAATAAAACTTTTTTCCACCTTTCAGTGTCCCATGTTTGATGCTTCCTGTCAAAGTCTAAAAGGGCAGTTTTGTGGCGTTGAAGGAGACGAGGTCTTTAAAGTTGTTTTTTGTTTTTGAAACCCTTTTCCCGCAGATGCCTTTTGATGGTTATTGCGCTGTAGTCTGCACCAGTTAGGGCCTTAATTTGGGTCGAGGACCACCCTGTGTCTTGACGGACAGCCAATCAGATCCTCTGGCTCAGGGCAGGTGTAATTTTTTTGGGTCTACCACTTGACTTTTTTGTTCCATAATGTTCAGGATCTTTCAAAAAATTTAGAGTGACTGTCTTACTGCGTCCAACCTCAGCAGCAATGGCACGCTGCGAGAGGCCTTGCTTATGCAGCTCAACGATCCAACCACGTTCAAGAAGAGAAGGTTTCTTAGCTTTAGCCATCAGAAGGGTATGACCGTGTGAATGCCCGACAGAAAATGGACATTTTGAGCAGATTTTGGCTTTAATAGCCTGTGGTCTTAAACTTTTGATCAGGTGATAAACAGCCTATTTCAGTTTACTTGTTGTTTTCAATAAATTACTTTTTCAAAGTTATTTTTGTCACACTCCCCATTCTTGCTTTTGCATATTGTAGCTCTATTTAAAACCTCATGAAGATCCAAATGTGCAAAAGGTAAATTCCTGCAATTTTTCAACTGGTCTGAAGATTTTGATCAGGTCTGTATTGTAATCAATCCAGAAATCACTGCCATTTTCGTGAATTATCTCAAGTCAGTCGGTTGGTGAATGTGATCATGTGGCCAAGGTAGCCATTCAGACATCATACATTGTCGAATAAACTGAAGTGTCCACCCTTCTCTTTTAAATCTTCACCTTTGTAAACTGTACATAGCAGCTGGTTGTTGGAAGTGTAAATGAGATAACTTTTCTGCTACTGACCATCTTCTTGTTTCAGTGAAATGCACCAGCTACATGAAGATTTAAATTCATGGTGATGCAGATGGATTATCCAGCACCTGTGGGAAATATATCTGCTGCACCACACTTGAGTTTGCCATTCCCAGATGCAGTGAAGTACTGCATCCTTGGTGTCTCAGTTCTTCTTCTTCTTCTGGCACTTGGTATCTTAGCATGGCAGACCTTTAGATGCTGCACGCAGACGCACTCAAAACATGCTCAGCGGGACACATGTAAATAAATATGTAATGTGAACACTGAACAGCAAATCAAATTGATGGTTTAACAACTCTTTGATAATCATTGTATACATGTCTGATTTGTTCTACAGCGAACAATGATGTGCTGAATGTGGATGAAAAGCCAGAAACAACAGGAGGATCTCCCAGCACAAGGGTAAGAACAGTGGCGGCTGGTGAAAAAAATTCTTGGTGGGGCAGTACTGTGCAACACTCAGTTTTTAACAACCAACGATTCGATACAATCTACAGGATACCAGTGCTTCATAAAAGTGTTATTATTGATTCCAAATAAAAATAACAGATTACAGAATGGTGCACACACATATCAGACACACACACACATAAATATATACAAATGGTCAACCATATACTGTAGAAAAGCTTACATAACCTATATGCAAAGAAATGAGTAAGGAGAACGTGTGCATGTACAAATTAAAAATAACTTTATACACAGAAATGAGTAAGGGGAACGTGTGTGCATGTGTAAATTAATAACTTTATACAGAAATAAGTAGGGTGAACATGTGTCTAATTGTCCACATTACTTTTCCTCCACATAAAACACCGACTTCTCTGTTCCTATGTTTAAGTCCTCCTGACTCCGTTATACACTGAACATGAACCAATTGTTTGTTGATACCCCTAAGTGACGGTAAAATGCGGGTTTCGGGGCTATCACAAGTTGACACTGTCGAAAGTTTGACATTTTAATCAGGCATCTAAGATAATTACCTATATATTACCTTCCGTATATTTACGCCTTCAAATAAGTCTGTAATTCTTTAAATCTTTCGTTGTCACGCTAAATGTTGTGAAGTCACTTCCACCACTAAGTAAATGGGTGTAAAGAGCTAATTTTTGTGTATAATATGGATTGGGGAGACGTTTGGATAGTAAACAAAAGGGTCCTTCAAAGGCACGCCCCCTTCACATCTGCCTGGACTGTCACCAGTTAATTTAACACCAGTTAATACAGCACACCGGCACCAACATGAGCCGAAATAACCCGAGCGGCAATTTCAGAAGCCCTCTTCTGAGATTATTTTCGATGACGCTGACTGGCCAAATTCACATTGACATGCGCTTATCTTGCCCTAGCAACAGTCCCTTATTGGCTATTCGTCACTGTCTGATGGGCGCTTTTTCCAACGCTTATCAGACATGGAGGTAGAGACGAGTAGGCATCAGTTGTTTTACATTAATGAAAATTAATTACTTTATACATTAATATGTATATATTTATGTTTATATTTATATTTATATAACACATTTGAATAACTAATCTTTGGTAATATTCATTTATTCAAAATAAAGTAAATACATTTAAAATTACACTCTCCAATGGGGGGGGCGGCGCCCTAGCACCCTTTATTAGCTAGCTGCCACTGGGTAAGAATTATGTGTGTGGGAATAAGTGATGCACATGTACAACATTTTTGATGTCAGTCTATTTAAAAAAGTGTAGGCCTAATGTATGCTGCAATTGGGTTGCATGGTGGTGCCGACAGTAAGAAGGTTGCTGGTTTAACTCCCCTGACCTTTCTGTGTAGAGTTTTTATGTCCTCCCCATGTATGTTGGGGTTTTCTCTTGCTAGTTTAGTTTCCACCTAATGACCAAAAACATGCTTATAAGGTCCACAAAAACGGGTAAATCCTTAAGACACTGAGTGACTTACATTTATTCAGCATGCCGCTCTTTCTATTTTTTCTTTTCTTTGAATTTCCTGAGACGAGAGAAGCCGGACATATACTCCGTTTCAGATGATGAGGCTGTTTGTTATCAACTTGAGAGATGCTCATCACATTTCCAGCTGCCCTCAAGTTTCCATTATGATACACATGTTTGATCCGACATCAGATGTGACTGGACAATTAATATAGATATAAAAGTATATGCTGGTTCAGACGGTTACAATAAATAGTGGTTGCTCTGATTGCTTTTTGCATTGAAATGTGCCTGACACTCTAGATACCTGCCTCTGAGGGTTGGTGAGCCAAATTACCTCTGCGGGTGCGCTTTGCCTGCGCCGAGATAGACCAGGTTGGAGCTGGTGTGCTTTCCGCGCACCTTTCGCGCACCTTCCGCGCAGTTTTTGGCACGAAATTTGTCACTGTGCCAACCTGAATCTGTCAACACCTGCCCCTGGTGCGCTGCCACACCCATCTCGGCACAGCCAGTCTGCCAAATTGCCTGTGCACAGCGGGGCACAGAACAAAATTACCACTCCGCGGGGTGCGCCTGCGCTGCCACCCTGTGCTGCGCCAGGAAATTAGGGCCCAGGATCTTTTCATCTCTCAATCAGTATCCTTTAAAGTAGGAAGAGGTGGTAGCTATAAAGCAGATGCCACCAGGAATTGATTGCTTTGGATTAGCATAGAGGCTAACAGCTTCAGTAGCAGTTTTGCCAGGACTGGACCACATTTCTATCCTGGCATCCCAGATGTACCATTCAGTATATTTAACTAGTTAAATGTTTGAGGAGGGCAGAACCTCTCGTGTTCAACAGGTGATTGGAGGATCGTTCCATCAATCCCATTTATAACTGGTCAGTCAGTGGGGCGGATGTTACTGTGCTACAATGTGAGCCACTTTGCTTGTCAAACACTCATCAGAACATGTTGGAAGTGGGGTGAAAATATCCTCTCCACAGAGAAGCTGATTGTGTTGTTTGTTTTCATTAAATGAAGAAATACAGCCCGAAGCTGATAAAACTGCTTCTGAAGCTTTTAGAATCTATGCTAATCTCTATAAGTGCAGTAACTTCCTGCGTTTGTCTCGCTCATCTCTCTGCAGAATGTGAGCCATTGCGCAGAACAAATTCTTCAAAACATGTCGGAAGTAGAGCGAAAATTTCAGTATTTTCACCCCTAAAGGGACATTGGAAGAAAAAAATAATTATGAGTGTCTGGTGCGCTCGAAAAACTATCTGTTGTACACCACAAAGTATTTTGTGAGCACCAGATACTTTCTCGTAAGCACCAGACACTCATAATTAAAAACAAATTCTGCCAATTTCCTTTTAGGGGCTCTGTGTGCTCGAATGTTTGAGAGCTAAGTTTCAAGCTTTGAGAGTAAAGCCTTTTCGTTTTGAGAGCATTTTTCATATTTGAAAAATATGATATCTTTCAAATTTGAAACTCTGCTCTCAAACATTTGAGTATGTTTTCGAATAAAGATAGGATTTTAATCCATATTTGGACAATTGGAATATTTGAATTTGAATTTATTAAAGGATAGCCCCTTGAGATGCAGCATCTCATTTTCAAGGGGGTCCCTGAACAAACATATACAGAAAACTCAAGCCACACTACAACACATTCATATATAAACATACAAAACATAACAGCAGAACATACAACAGGTACAGACATCTTGCTTGCCCTACTCCCATACACAACCCCAACCAACATACGCCTAAAATGCAGAAAAGACAAAAATTATTAACACAGATAAAAAATGTGAACATAAAGGAAAAAAAAAAAGAAGAAAAATAAATCAGAAACATGAGCAGTTTGTTTTAAGATGGACATGTAGAGACATTCTGAAATAATAACAAGGAGTAGTAGAATGCAAAGAAAAAGGGAGGTTATTCCAATCTGATGGGGCTTTGTCCTGAAATGATCTTTTCCCAACTTTTTTTTCTTAATTCTAGGAACAAAGAAAAATGGGTAGTTCATATGCCTAAGGGTGTATGGAGAGTTGTATGGAATCAGGAGTTCTTTTAAATATGGAGGGCAATGGAAATAAACACATTGAAAAAGGAAGTGAAGCCAGTGATATTGCCGTCGTGATTTGGGTTGTAGCCAGTTCAATGAATCAAACATAAAACATGAGTTCTAAAAGGACATCTCAAAACAAATCTAAAAATAAATAATACCTTCAAAGGTTTAAGATGGGAGTCTGAGGTGTTATGATAAACAATATCAGCATAATCAACAATTGGTAATATGAGTTGTGATATTAGCCTTTTTCTGACGTACAGTGTAAAACAATTAATAGAACGGTAAAGTGATGCAAGACAACCATATGCTTTTTTTTACAATATAATCCATATGAGGTTTGAAAGTAAGTTCTGGATCGATCCAAAGTCCACGGTATTTGAATGATATAACGTTATCAACAGGACATCCATCGGAAAAATAAATGTGAAAGTCCACTGGATGAGTTTGGAGGTGACGCGTACTAAAAATCATGCTGTAGGACTTCTTTTTGTTCAATACAAGTTTGTTCTTACTGAACCAGTCTTGAACCCAATCAAAATCAAGCTTTAAAGAGTTTTGTATTTGAGATAAGTCAGAGTTAGAATTATAAATGACAGTATCGTCAGCATATAAGTGGAAATGACAGTTTGAGCAGATATTGGACAAATCATTGATAGAAATAGAAAAAAGAAGTGGACCTAAAGTGGAGCCTTGCGGGACACCCTTTTCAATAATTAAAAAGTCAGACTGATGACCCTGAAAAACAACACATTGAATTGTGAAGATAGGCATTGAACCAAAAGAGAGCATTTTGATCCAGTCCAATAGCAGAAAGTTTATCCAATAGTAAATAATGGTCTACCAGATCAAAAGCTTTAGAAAGATCAATGAAAATTGCCCCGGTAAATTGACTTTTATCAAAGGAGGAGAACACATCATTAGTAAACTTTAACAGAGCAGTGGTGGTAGAAAAATTTGGTCTGAATCCTGATTGAAATGGTGATAAAATATTAAGAGAATTTAAACAATGTGAGAGTTGATTAAAAATAAGCTTTTCAAAAAATGTTTGCAACTGTACAAATAATAGAAATAGGTCGATAATTATTTACATCAGAGGGATCACCACCTTTGAAAACAGGGGTAACCTTAGCACATTTCCAAATGGTGGGGATTGAGCAGGTAGACAGAGACAGATTAAACAAATCAGAAAGGGGATACATCAAAACATGTTCGGCAAGTTTTATAAACTTGACTTCAAGGCCATCTGGGCCAGCACTAGTATTTTCTATCAGCTGACATAAAGCAAAGAAAACTTCATTAGGTGTGATTTTTTTAAAGGAAAAAGAATGGTCAGAAAAAGAGCTATGTGAGGGACTGGCAGTCCAAAAAGAGTCAAAGTGATGAGAGCTCCAGATGGAAGAGAAATGATGATTAAAAGCATTCGCTATAAGAGATGGATCAGAAATAAGTTCATTATTAAATTGTATCTGGTTTACTCCTTTTTTATTATTTCTATTAAGAACATGATTCAACTGATTCCAAAACTGTCTTGAATTATGAAAATTTTGGGAAAAACTATCTTTATAGTAATTCGACTTTGCGTTTCTGGTTTTAAGTGTACATTCATTTCTTAGTAATCTATAAGTGTTCCAATCAGAAGGGTCCCTAGATGAGTGATATTTAGCCCATGCTTTGTCCCTCTGTTTAAAAAGGGAAATTAGTTCTGAGCTGATCCAGGGCAAGTGTCTTCCTTTGACTCTAACAGTCTTCAGTGGAGCATGATTATCAATAATTTGATTTAATTCAGAATAAAAGAATGCCCAAGCATCCTCAACATAGGGAATCAGTTGAAATCTATCCCAGTTATTAGAAAGCACGTCTTGAGTAAAAATATGTACATTAATGTTTTTACACTGTCTACATATAATAAATTTAGGGGGAGAACGTGGAACTTTTATTTTCCAGACACAAAATATAATAGAATGATCACTTAAAGAGTCAGACATAACACCAGATTTAACTATTCTGTCAGGGTTTGAGACCAATATCCAATCAAGCAGAGAAGAGGATCTATGATCAACTCTTGTAGGTTCATTAATGAGCTGTGTGAGGTGTACACTATCGAATAAATTTCTATCCTTATGAGAGGAATGATCCAGCTAGTTTCTGTTAAAGTCTCCAAGAATGATTAATTCATTATGCCTCTCAAGAGAATTAATAGTGGATGGAATACTTAAAGTAGAGTCAACAGGAGCTGAGGGAGGCCTGTAAATATTGCCTATTGTTAACTGTTTGTTTTCATTAAAGATAATGCTGACAAAAAGACATTCAAAGTTAACTGGTTCAACAGAAGGACAGATGTGGTTAGAGGTTAAATTGGCTACAGCATAAGTAGCCAAACCACAACCCCGAGAGGACCTATCGGCTCTATAAAGTACAAAATTATCAATTTCAATTTCATCGTCTGTGATGCTTTCATCAAGCCATGTTTCAGAAACTGTAATGATATTGGGTTTATAAAGGGTGACCCAGGCTCTTAATAGATCGATTTTTGAAACAATACTCCAAATATTAACGTGAATTATCTTTAAACCTTTAACTAAATCAATTGCAACATGTAAATAGATGAAAGTTCAAATAGGGAAAGGCAAATGGGAAGAGATAAAGTGATGAAAGTGGGGAGCAAGACAGGACATGATATTTCCTTCATAAGGAAGTTGACATTGCTTAAAGACTCTGCATGTTGTAACTTTCTCAATTCACATTTATTCTCATTTCATTTATTTTCATTTTTAATTGTATTTACTTTATTTTAGTTAAATTATTTTTTCTATTTATTTTAATGTCTTTATCTGATACTATCTAGCTGCTATGCTATGTATAAGAGCAACTGAAACAACCAAATTTCCCCTTGGGGATTTATAAATTACTTCTTATATTGACCTGATGACCAGGGCTGGGTGTAGGCATCATGGCACCCTTGGTGGGATTAGGATAGTTATTTTATTTCTAACTGCACACAGAACTTTGTGATTGCAAATTGATTAAACAGTTTAATTTAGGCTTTTTGTTGCATTTGTTGTTACTTTTCAACTATGGCAAATAGTTGCAAAGGGTTCCTGTCACTTTGATGAGAGTCTGTGATCTGTGGAAAATGCCCAAAAAACACAAGTTGTCTGAAGACATATGAGTATACTTTTCTTTAAGAAGAGATAACAGTTTTATTATGTCAAATAGAGGCTGCAGGAGATGTAGCTGTCACTCCAAACACCACTGACAAAACTTTTGTTTATGTCTGCATGCTCCACAGGTTGAGGATCTGAACAAAGAGGTCCAAAGGCTAAGTCGTTGTCTTTCTCAGAGCGTGTTTCCTTCTGGAGATTTCAGGCAAACAGGGGAGGCCTTGGAAGATCAAGGAAACATTAAGAAGGTAATAAACGCTGCCACAAGTTGTCTCCTGTTTTGTGACTACCATGCAGCTCTTTGTCTTCAGCTTTATTTATATAGCACTTTTCAAAACAGATATTTACAGACATAGGCAAAACTCCGGGAACAATTCAGTAAACACTGACAACCTGACCAAACAAAATCATCTGGAGAGTGAACAAACAAAAGCTCAGAGGGTCAAATAAAGCGAAGAGACATAAAAGTTATATCAGTAATGAAAAACATTCCAAGAACAAAATGGATAGCACTCAATTAATTCAAGATAAGTGTGAGGACAAGATGGACAAAACATGGCCAAAGTACCATTTTCAAATAGAAACTAAAAATGACAACACATCAGTGGAGATCAACATAAATACAAAGTAACAGTTTAAAAAGTAAGTAAAAACATGAAATGAAAAATAAGACTTGAAAGGATAAGAAAATGGTTAAAGGAAGAGTAATTTCTGCAAAGAATAAAAGGTTTAAAGAATTCTAAATAGATAGGCAGATACAGCAAATATACAGGGCACCATGTGGAGGGTTAAATAAGTGAAATAAAATATGACACCAAACCTCTACTAGTTCTGCAATGACTGGCAAGCCCCTGCCTGTGGATCTCATAATGAGGGCTGGCGTATGGGGGGGGGGGGGTCTGCATTTTGGAAATATAGCACAGGGTAAGATCCATATATACAGTAGTTTAAAAGTGACCAGTTAGATCTTAAAATCAGCACACCAGTGGCATAAGCGAGAAGAGGAGTAATGTAATGTGATGCTATGTGTTAAAAGCAGCTAAAAGGTCAAGCTAATTTGCTCCAGACAAGCCGAGGTTAGGAGAGTTATTTAAGACTGATGCAGTGATCTAATCTTGGTTAAAGTGAGCATAGATTTTTAGGTTAGCAGGGGACAGTTTGGATTTACTGACATGGGAATAAAATTAAGCCTACATTTCTTCTACATGGTGTAATGTAGCAGAAAGTAAATTATAGAGTTAGGGATATTAGTTTTGCTGAACCTTGAATACATTTTTTTGATTGGGTAAAAATTTCAGTCATGTTATGTTAATGAGTTACAATTTTAATAAATTTTTATTTCTTAAACATTTTACACAGTTTTTCTTGTTGGACGAGTTAACAGTTTTGGTCAGTCTGTTAATAATTTTGTCTATTCACACACCAAAAAAATCAACAAGTTATACATTTGTTTTTGTGTAATTCAGATTTCCTTACTGTTGGATTGTTGTTGCTTTGCTCATTGGTATCTTTTCTTTTTGCTTTGCTGAGAAAAACTTTCATCCTTTGTTAAAATAAAAACATAAAACATGATTGGTATCAAATGATCTCACAAATGGGTTAATTGGTATCAGTCAAGAAAGGCCTGATTGGGGCATCCCTACTCAGTTTGTATAAACGTTTTTTTTTCTGAACTGTTTGTTTTCTTCCATTTATATCACTTCTTTCCTTGTGTTGATTGTAAATCACATTTTTACAGTTCATTTTTGAGTGCCATTAAAAATATTTGTATTATAATGACTGTTTTAGGTTAATGGAACACTACGATTCTCCATTGATTATGACCAGCTACAATCCCGTCTGGTGGTCACAATCTTGCAGGTGGATGGGCTTCAGGAACATGGTCAGAAGGATAACCTTAATGTGTTTGTCAAGATAAGTCTCATGTGGTCAGGATCACGTGCACTGGAATTAGAGACTTACATGAATGAGGAGGTAATTCTGTCCTTGCTGTGCACCATTGTTATATCACTCAGCAATAAAAGCTTTAAATGTCAGGCAAAAGTGGCACCTCATTAAGTTAAATTTGAACATTTTGTTCTGAACTTTCCTTTTTGTCTTTGTTTTATTATTACTTGTCTCATTTAGGACCAGGGGATGACACCTGTGATGTGGACAGTGTTGCAGGAATGGCGGACTCGTATTGTAACAGAGAGCAATAATCCTTTATTTGGAGACCAGTTCAGCTGTGCTTTACAAGATGTGGAGCTTCATCACATCACCCTCAAGTTAGAGGTCGTACACTTAACCCACTCCAAATAATATACTGTCAATGCAATAACATCCCAAGAGAGTCACAAAAGGAAACTATATATATATTCAGACCAGTGGTTGTGTTTACATGCTGAATGTCATGTGTCTTTACTGCCCAGGTGAGGGACTTTGACAAATTCTCCAGACACACTGTGTTAGGAGAAGTGAGGGTTCCCCTTGGGCAGCTCAGCATGTCCTACCCTCTGGAACTTCAAGATGACCTACAGATACCCCAAAAGGTACACCAGGACATCATACTGTATATACAAATACAATAACACAATCAGTTAAGTAAAAAGAATCTCTCATCCCACAGTGTAAGTAAAGTGATTTTATCAATTTAGAACAACTTCTTTCTGAATTAATTAGTATGTATTTCAATGAACTTGACATAGGTAAGGTAAATGGCTGATATATTTAGAATCAGGATACGATGTGTAACCTGAATATATTATGGAGGCAGAACCCAATTCGCTAAAGAAGACAAAGGCAGACGACAAAATAAATAACTCAGACACAAATAGAAACTAGAAAAGCACTCGGAGAGCGCAGACCTCTACCAGCGCCACAGTCCTTAGCCATATTGTGATTTTGACCATAAATATCAGTCCTACCTTTATTTCATCTAAATCTTTAGATTCCTTGACCATGAAAACATACCATTAGCAACTGGATTCATAATGATATCTATTTAGCTCAGTAGTTATTCACAGAAATCACATTTTTCGCCATGGCGGCCAGATGCTGATCCTGATCAACACCAAAATCGAATCAGTTCTTCCCTTTCCCATGTTGAACATTTCCAGCAAATTTCATCAAAATCCATCCATTACTTTTTGAGTTATTTTGTTCACAGGTGGACAGACAGACAGACAGACAGACAGACAGACAAACAAAATATGGGGAGGACACTCTGCAAAGTGGCCGGCAGAAGCATGAATATTGGTCGTGCCTGATTGCTTACCACACCACCAAACCAACACCTTGTCAGTATCTTCTCACATCCCTAGTCCAAACTAACACAACCCTTGATCTATCATTTTCACATTGCAAATATCCTCTGTATTTGTGCTGTGAATGTGTATTTAAAATGAAAACATTAGGTTGAATAATTATCTTGCGTTTCCACTATCCAACTTTTTGCCAGGTATGATGACTTCTGGTAAACTTTGCAAAGGGTGATGCACCCTTGTCAACAGCATGATACTAAAATGTTTGAATTTTATGACACCAGGAACTGTTTACTTTTGCATTTTTGGACAGGATCTTGTAGGTGAGGTGCTCCTGTCACTAAAGTTTCTGCCCACTTCTCAAAGGCTGGAGGTTGGACTGCTGAAAGTAAGAGCAGTCCTGCCAGAAAAAAGCTCAGGCAAAGGTAATTTGAAAGAAGTCACATATGACAAAGCACCACACAGACCTATTACATGCATCATACTTGTCATTAAATATGCCTTCTCTGTTTTTGTTTCAGCCTTGTTTGCCAGGATCAGTGTGCAGTGCAATCAGTGCAAGGCCAGGTACCAAAAAACTTCTGCTATACCCCACTCTTTGGTGACCGTCTTCAATGAGGTCCTGATGTTCTCTCTGCCTGAGTTTACCCTTGAGCGATGCAAAATTTTAGTTTCTGTATATGAAACGCACATGACTAAGAAATCAAGCAAACACCTGATTGGTCAATCATCTGTGGAGAAGAACAGACATTCAGAGGACAGACACTGGAGCTTAATGATGAGCTCCATCCGACAGCCAATAGCTAAGTGGCATGGTCTGTTTTTGTGACTGTCTCTGCAAACATTCTTCAATGGATTGTCTGTATGCTTGTGAATGTGGTTTTAGATTACCAGTTCTTGTTGAACAGCAGTGAACCTTCGATTCCTGTGCGGTCCTGGAATGTGCAAGACATACAAGTACTGTTCATGAAACTCAGTCCTTATTGACATTATTACTGATCTCTTTCGGGACTCTTTAAGCCCCCATTCCAATAACCAATATACATATCCTATGTGGTATAAGTTGTAATCAATTTAAATTCATTATTACTGAAGAAATGTTCTCAATATGTAATACATTTGGATATCCTTGTTTTTTGTGTTCTTGTTGTATTTGTCTTCAATAAAGACTCTTACCAGTTTGCAAAACTGTCAGATCTGCTTTACGAAATCTTTACAGTGGATGTACCATACATGACTTGACTTGAAGTACATAAACAATGTTGATTGAATTTTAATTACATTTTGCATTTCACTCTGACAAAAAAAACAGTTTATATGTAAGACAAACCAAGTGTTTTAAGTTCAGTTCAAAGAGAGCTTTATGGGGTGCGAATTATGAGTTCCATATTCTTCAAAGATCCTGGAAAAAGTACGTCTAATCAGCTATGTGACTTCTTTCCAGACAACAGTCTGTTGTAGAACTTCCAGTCAGGATTTAGAGCACAGCGCAGAGACTGTTCTATTTAAAGCAACTTACATTCTACTGTAAACTTCAGATGAGGGATTTGTCTCATTGCTTGCTTTGTTAGATCTTAATGCTGCTTTTGACACCATTGATCATAATTTCCGTACACAGAGATTAGAGGTATTACTTGTGATTACAGGGACTGCCCTAAATTGTTTTAAGTCCTACATATCTGATAGATACCAGTTTGTACATGTGAAGACATTATGACACTCAACTGTATGAATCAATGAAGCCAGAGGAGACAGATCAGTTATCTTAACTAGATGCGTGTCTAAAGGACATTAGGACCTGAATGGCCAGAAATTTTCTTATTATTCTTCTTGTCTCAGACAAGACAGAGATCATTGTGCTGGGCCCCCGACACCCTAGAGAAACCTTTTCTAATAATTTCACTGCCCTTGGTGGCATTATCCAAGCACAACCATTAGAAATCTTGGGGTTCTATTCAATCAGGATTTCTCCTTTAACTCTCTCATAAAGTAAATTTCAAGAGCAGCCTTTTTTTTCATCTTCTTAACATTGCTAAAAATCAGGCCTGTGCTGTCCCACAACAATGCTGAAAAGCAAGTCCATGCTTTTGTTACTTATAGACTAGACAATTGTAATATTATTTAATCTGGTTTAAAATGCTGCAGCATATGTATTGACCAAAACTACAGGAAGAGACCACATTACCCCTGTATTAGCTTCTCTGCATTGGCTTCCCATAGAATATAGGCAGAATTCAAGATTCTTCTTCTCACCTATGAAGCTCTCAGTGGACAGACACCAGTTTGTCTTAAAGAGCTTGTAGTGCCATAGAACCCCTCTAGAACATTACGCTCCCAAAATGCTGGCCTGCTCGTGGTACCATCAGTTTCTAGAAGTAGTATGGGATGTAGAGCCTTCAATTATCAGGCTCCTCTTCTCTGGAACCCTTTACTGATCACAGTTTGGGAGGCAGGCATCCTCTCCACTTTTAAGGTTAGACTTTAAACATTCCTCTTTGATAAAGCGTTCAGTTAGAGACCATAGGTTAGACTCAAAGTTAAGATGCAATTTAGCCGTGGAAAACACGTCAGCTAACACCGAGCATCGCCAGGCTGCTTTGGAAAAAAGAGTGAACGAGCTAACGGATCGGCTGAATGACTACGAAAACAGAGGTCGGCGTAAAAACCTACGGATCCTTGGGCTTCAGGAGAAGCTGGAGGGTACAAATGCCACAAAGTTTATGGAGACCTGGATCCCGCAGATACTTCACCTGGATACCAAGGCGGGCCGCATCAAGTTGGAGAGGGCGCACCGACTCCCGGGCGCTGAGACGGCAAGATTTCCACGCGCCATGATCGCCAGGTTCCACAACTTTACCGACCGACAAAGGGTGATGGAGGCAGCCAGACGACTAAAGAAATCAAGGTGGATGGCTCACGGATCCACTTCTTCCCTGACTTCTCCGCCGCTACACAGAAAAGACGACGGGAGTTCGATCAAGTAAGGAAGAAGCTCCAGAACATAGACGGAGCCCGTTACGCACTGATCTATCCCGCATCACTCAGGATCATGGTAAATAACGCTGTTAAAACATTCAGCTGTCCAGAGGAAGCTGCAAAATTTGTTGAAACGCTGTAATTGACTTTGAATACTGAGAGGAAGTTATTGTCATTTTTATTTCTCCAGAACAGCTTGAGATAAGCATTGATTAAAGCACCTGTCTGCTTTATGAAACTGAAATGCACAAATATGAAGCACAGTCTAATATAGTCTGCTCTATTCTTGTGATAACATGGTATTGCTTATCCTGCTTACTTAAAAGAGTTTTTTTTTTTTCTCAGTATATCTGTCCTCTGAAAATAGAAATGGTATTTCTTGGTTACCCCAATTTAATGCCCTGTGTTCACAGAGGAGGCAACCCACACTTGTGTTTAAAAAAAAAAAAAAAAAAGGTGCTTTTCAGTTATTACTCTACTGTTATGGCTTTCTTTGTTGCCCTAAGAAACTATTTGCAAC
This sequence comes from Scarus forsteni, assembly GCA_036419115.1. Taxonomy (NCBI): domain Eukaryota; kingdom Metazoa; phylum Chordata; class Actinopteri; order Labriformes; family Labridae; genus Scarus; species Scarus forsteni. Next base: position 6,502,076 of record JAZDUH010000536.1, on the reverse strand, counting down.
CGAATATAGTTTTCTTTTCTTTTTAAATTTTATTTTTCATTAATTTCTGGCTCTATTGTTTCCATATTGCTGGCAATTTTTTTTCCAGTTATTAAGAGAAATGTGTTTTACTTTTATTATACTTCAAAGTGTCGTGCCTGCTAAGGATAAGTGGAGGAATGCTTGCATTAAGTGGGAAGCAAAGGATCCTCTACCCTCAAGGAGGCTTTTGTTTAACCTCCTTTTTTCAGTTTTTTACTTTTCAGGTCGTTTTTAGACCTATGGAGGGTCTGGTATTAGACACTGTAAATAGTTTTTTTGTTTGGCCACTGTTCTGCTACATCTCCACACTGATCTAAGTTCCTCTAGAGCAATGTTACTATGTAATTATTTGTTAATGCTGTGCAGTAATGATTGAAAATGGGTTAAAGCGTAACCATATGAAGGACATACCTAATGTTAAGCTATGTACTTGGAATATAAGGGGGATTCATCACCCAGTTAAGAGAAATAAGGTACTTTCATCTTTAAAGAAGGAAAAAGTGGAAATTGCACTCTTACAAGAAACCCATCTTACGGACCAAGAACATCTCAAACTTAAAAAAGACTGGGTTGGTGACATTTTCTTCTCTTCATATACCTCAAACAGTCGAGGTGTCTGCATTTTAGTTAACAAGAAAACACCTTTTAAGCTTGAATTCTGTGTGAAGGATGACAATGGACGGTATGTTTTAATTAAGGGTGTTTTATACGGAAAATCTATCTCAATCCTCAACATTTATATCCCACCACACCACCCCACAGATCTTATCACAAAGGCACTTTTGGAACTCACTGAACTTGAAACTGAATATTCTATCGTAGGGGGTGATTTTAATTGTCATCTCAACCCACTCATTGATAGGTTACCTGCAGAATCTGGGGCTCCTACTAAAAGAGCAAGGGCAGTTGCAGATGCATGCGCAGAGTCTGGGCTTGTCGACGTATGGAGAACTTTGCGTCCTGATTTAAAAGAATTCACTTTCTTTTCAAGTGCTCACAAAAGCAGTTCCAGGATAGATTACTTTTTTATTCCTGTCTTGATGCTGCATTCCGTAGTCTCTTGTGACATAGGTATAATCTCAATCTCTGACCACAGCCCAGTATTTTTACAACTGCTATTTGAAGGAAAGAACTACTTTAAAAACTCATGGAGATTTAACCCTCAGCTGCTCAGTGATCCTAACTTTGTCTCATATTTTAAAACAGAATTTAACATATTTTATTCAATAAATAAGACCCCAGAGATTTCTCCCTCTGTGCTCTGGGAGACCAGTAAGGCATATGCTAGGGGCTTGATTATTTCCTACACAAAGAGTAAACAACGTAAGGCTCGAGAGATTCAAGAAAAACTTGAAAATGAAGTTAAAGAACTGGAGAGGACATACTCCACTCACCCATCTGAGGCAAATATGAAGGCGATGTTGGCTGCAAGGGCATTATTGAACTCCCTGCTCACCCATAAGGCTGAACAGAGTATTAATTTTGCAAAGCAAAAATTATATGAGCATGGTAACAAACCAACCAAATATCTTGCAAAGCTAATTAAAAGAAAGGCAGATTCTCAGACAATCTCATCTATTAAGGATGTCAAAGGGCACATTAAGTCCAGTACGACTGAAATTAATGGAGTATTTAAGGCATATTACAGCAAGCTTTACACAAGTGATGTGCCTGATAGTGCACAGGACTTGATCAATACATTTATGTCTCGGCTAAGTTTACCCAAACTAATAGAAGAACAAACGCAAGCACTGAATAAACCTATTACAAAACAGGAAGTTTTGGAGGCATTACAATGTTTACAGGCAGGAAAGGCCCCAGGCCCTGATGGCCTTAGCTGTGAGTTATATCAAGAATTTAAATCTGAACTTATGGGCCCTTTTCTAGAGATGTTACATGATTCATTTAATGGGGGCTCCTTGCCTAGATCTTTGACTGAAGCCAGCATTAGCCTAATTCTTAAAAAAGGAAAGCCAGCTGATGAATGCTCTTCGTATCGCCCCATTAGCTTGTTGAATGTAGATTTTAAAATATTGTCTAAGATCCTGGCACAGCGTCTTGAAATGGTTCTCCCTTGTATAATAAAAAAAGACCAGACTGGATTTATAACTGGCAGAAACTCTTGTGACAATATGAGAAGGTTATTGAATCTGATTCAGATGACTCATCAGCATAATCTGGATGGTATCGTAATAAGCCTGGACGCAGAAAAGGCCTTCGACCGTGTCGAATGGCATTATCTCTTCTCTGTTCTCAGCAGTTTTGGACTGGGAGACACATTTTGTAAATGGGTGAAGTTGTTGTATTCCAACCCTGTTGCTACTGTACGGATTAATGGTCAGTCCTCAGCTTACTTCCCCTTGGGGAGGGGGACTAGGCAGGGCTGTCCTCTTTCCCCCTTGCTGTTTGCCGTCATAATAGAGCCCCTGGCTGAAGCTATTAGGAAGTGTCCGAGTATAACTGGAATTGAAGTAGGTGGTAAGGATCACAGAATAGTTTTATATGCTGATGACGTCTTACTTTTTTTGACTAATCCAAAAACATCTATGCCAGCCGTGCTAGACGTACTAAATCAATTTAGCAAATTCTCAGGATACAAAATAAATTTTTCAAAATCTGAAGTTATGCCATTAGGTAGTCCCCATTTTTACAATTCTCACCCTTTTAAATGGTCACCTAAAGGCTTTACTTACCTAGGGATCTCTGTCACTCCTTTGGTGGAGGACATGTACAAGGCCAACTATGAATCCCTATTAAAACGTATTAGGGATGATTTAGATAGATGGATATCCCTTCCTTTATTTATGCTGGGCAGAATTGCCTTACTCAAAATGGTAATCCTCCCAAGGCTCTTGTATCACTTTCAGATGGTGCCTGTTCTACTTAACCCTAAAACAATTAAAAAGATAAATGGTTGGTTTACTAAGTTCATCTGGAATAATAAGAAACCCCGTTTAAAAATGACAAAATTACAGATGCCCATAGAGAAAGGAGGTCTAGCGTTTCCAAATATTAGACTGTATCAGTTAGCAGCCCAACTTCGTTATATAGCTGAATGGATTAAAACTGAGTCAGACTCAACATGGTTTGACCTTGAGTCTTATTATGCAGATAATTTGTTGTCAGCTTTGTTATTTGCACAAGATCTGAAGAAGACCAAGATAGATTTAAATAAAAATATTATACTCAAAACCACTGTGCAAACCTGGCATGCAGTAAGACAGATGGAGGGCCGATCAAAAACATTGTCTCCTCTGACTCCTATACAAGGCAACATTGATTTCATTCCAGGTTGCTCTGACCAAGGATTTAAAGTTTGGAGAGAAAGGGAGATTTCAACACTGGGACATCTTTTTGACAAAGGGGTAATGCTAACCTTTGAACATTTGTGCCAAAAATATGGTCTCCCTAAAAACCATTTTTTTAGATTCTTACAAATTCGCAGCTATGTTCAGAATCAAAGCAGCTATACCATGAGTTCTCAAAATTCACAGATAGAAAGTCTTCTTCTCCACAGTGGCAAAAAATCTATTTTAGGTCAGGGGTACACCAAACTTGTTCTAGCAAGTTCCAGGTCCTCTGAATACCTTCGAGAGTTATGGAATAAGGATTTTGGTATTACAATGGATGAAACAAAATGGGCTGAAGTGTGGAAGGTTGCTAAAGAAATCTCCATATGTAATAGGACGAAGGAGGCTCAGTTTAGAATATTGCACCGTTTACAAATCACCCCCCAGTTAAGACATAAAATGAATGCAAAACTAACAGAAATGTGTTCCAAATGTAATATAAAGGTTGGAAATTATAAACACTGTGTGTGGTCATGTGTCCATATTGAAGATTATTGGGGAAAAATTGTTGAAAAGCTTAATCTTATTTTTAATGTTCACCTTGATATTGAACCCCAGACTCTGCTGCTTGGATTACCAAGTCCTCAAATTAAGGGTTTCTTCAAGAGAAGGCTATTTAGTATTCTCACATTTGCTGCTCGAAAGAACATATTATTTAAATGGATTAATAATACTCCTCCCACGATTTCAGGATGGCACAGATTAATCTATAATATCATTCCTATGGAATATCTTACTTTCAGAATCAAATGTAAAACTGAAGATTTTTTTGAGATTTGGACTCCCTTTTTTAGATATGCTGGTAAAAGACTTACAAATGTCATCTTAAAGGGAATGATTGATTGCAACCCGCCAAATGGGCAAAATGTCCGTCCTGGGTAACAGATCTTGGAAGTGTTTAGAGCTTGAGGTTTCCTTTTTTCTTCTTTTTTTCTTTTTTTCCCATTTATTTTTATTTCTTTTATTGATTATTATTATTATATTATTATTAGCACTATTTTATTTTATTAATTTATTTTTTATTATTATTATTATTATTATTATTTTTTAGTATTGATTTTTGTAAATGTAACTTTTCTATTGTTTGTTTATCCTGGATTGTTCTAGTGTGTTTAATACTTCTTTTGGTTTTGCCCCTAAAATGGATGCTCCTTTGGTACAATCTTATTGCTGGCAGCTGCTTGATGTGGCAAGTCGAGTGCATTTGGTACATGCATATATTTAAGTTGTATAACCCTGTAGTGAATAGTCAAGTTTTTACATTGCATAGCAGGATGTATTTGTATGTTATGCACAGGGGAACTGGTGGGGATGTATTTCTTGTGGCCAAGTTTATTTGTTACTTGTTTGTATGTTGCAGTGTGTTATTTGTTTGTCAATGTTAAGAAGTCAATAAAAATATTGTACCAAAAGTTAAGATGCAATAGGCTTAGACTATCTCTCTCTCTCACACTCTCTCTCCATATCTGACTTTGCCCCTTTTGTTTGCTCCTGTACATTTGCGCACTCCCGTGAGTGTATGAGACAGCATCAGTCAGTGCACAGTCTGCTACTGTCTGATCTGCTCACAGATAAACCAAGAAACATCAGAACAGATGATGAAAATAAGCTTTTTTCCTCTCACTTTTCACCTGTTCCAAGCGCTATGACTCATTTCATGCGTAACAGCTTTGCGCCTTATTCTCTTCCGCAGGGCTCTCTCATCAGTAAAGAGGCATTTAGAATTATCAGAAATAAAATAACCCTTACCCATAATTACTTCAGTGTCGGCTCACTTAATGTGACATCAGGTGTAAAAACACCAGATTGTGCTATGGGAACTTCTCCAACATTGCGCAGCATGTTTTTGGTTTCTTCGTGTTATTTAGACCCTTTTCACGTTAGCCTTGAAACTCTTTCACCACCACAGAAGCACTTTGGTTAATCATATGTGCACTGATTAGTTTCATAACTTAAAAAAAAAACTCATCCATGTTTAAAATCAAAATATCCCACAAAGAATTTAAACAAAATCTTAAATCCGTGTATGGTTCGTTCTTTCGTTATTCTGTTTCAAAACAAAATAAAAAAAACGAAAAAACTGACTTGTTTTTTTGTTTCTCTGTTTTAAAACTAAAACAGAAAAACGGAATAACAGAAAACAGAAAAACGACGTTTTTCTGTTCTGGTTTTGAAAATGGAAAAACGAAAAATAAAAAATATAAAATATTTTGTTTATATTCTTTCTTTTTGTGAATTTTGGCTATTGCAGTATTGAGGAAAATTAATGAAGGCGGCTTTTAACAGCTTTATATAAAAATAAGACAAATAACTCACACTGAAGGTTTATACAGACATGTTCCTGAGCTTTTTTCATAAGAAACAGGTCACTGACGATCCACTGCACTCCATCTCATCCACGCGCATTTGCGCACTCCCGTGAGTGTATGAGACAGCATCAGTCAGTGCACAGTCTGCTACTGTCTGATCTGCTCACAGATAAACCAAGAAACATCAGAACAGATGATGAAAATAAGCTTTTTTTCTCACGCTTTTCACCTGCTCCGCGCGCTATGACTCATTTCATGCGTAACGGCTTTGTGCCTTTCTCTTCCGCAGCGCTGTCTCATCAGTAAAGAGGCATTTAGGATCATTAGAAATAAAATAGCCTTTACCCATAATTACCTTAGTGTCGGCTCACTTAATGTGACATCAGATGTAAAAACACCAGATTGTGCTATGGGAACTTCTCCAACATTGCGCAGCATGTTTTTGGTTTCTTCGTGTTATTTAGACCCTCTTCACGTCAGCCTTAAAACTCGTTCACCACCACAGAAGCACTTTGGTTAATCAGATGTGCACTGATTAGTTTCATAATTTAAAAAAAAAAAACTCATCCATGTTTAAAATCAAAATATCCCACAAAGAATTTAAACAAAACTTATATGTTTATTTTTCGTTTTTCCATTTTTAAAACCAGAACAGGAAAAACGTCGTTTTTCTGTTTTCTGTTATTCCGTTTTTCTGTTTTGGTTTTAAAACAGAGAAACAAAAAAACAAGACCGTTTTTTCGTTTTTTTGATTTTGTTTTGAAACAGAATAACGAAAGAACGAACCATACACGGATTTTACATGAAGAGACTCTTTGTTTTTTGGAATTTTGGACCTTACAATGCATTTGGGCTCTGGGAGGGCTTGCCCCGACGTGGTTACGTCATACGCGCTGATGCCTGTTCGGACGAGACGCACGGCGCGCGCATGCAAGAAGGATGATTCAAAGTTAACGTGAGTGATTTATCGATGGTTTATCAGTACTTTCGGAGTAAATACCATACAACTAATGTAAATAATAGCATTAGTATAATCCTGGAGTGTTTCTTTGTTGTTCCTTTGCCATATATTTGCCGTTTTTGCCGTATATAGGCCATATTTTTGCCATATTTTTGCCGTATATTTGCCGGTTTTGCCGTATATTCGCCGTAACGTGCACGTATGAACACATTAAGACCAAGGATGGGAAGTGAAAGCAAATTACAGTTGAGAATCAGTAACAACTCCCTCAAAGTACAACAGCCGCCACTGCTTATATCTTCGATTTTTTGGATAAAAATGTAAAGAAAGACTCATGTCTCTTGAGAGGCATCAATAAAATGAGAAAGGGTGGGGTTAGTGGCAGAATCTGAAATTTTAAATAAAACTCTGGGGTTGGACTGATTGGATAAAATT